>JAADYB010000185.1:0-33435 GCA_023338075.1 Phytopythium litorale
CGTGGGGAGCTGCCGGTGGGACGTGCCAAGACGCCTGGGAGAAGAACTGGCGACGCAGCGGCGAGTCGACCACGTCCGAGTTGAGCGCGAGCAGCGAGAAGCGGTCGGTCCAGCCCAGGAACGCGGCCACCTCGAGCCACACGGCGTGGCTTAGCTCCCACATAGGTGAAGGCCATGTCGAAACTGCAGGCAGCCATGATGTTTTGAGAGTGATAGCCATGTAGTTGCAGTAGACTTCGGGGTGGCTAACACCGCGCACGCATGCGGGCACATGGGTTCCTAGCATCACGTGTCAATTGTCCACAGGCCGCGTTAGATGTGAGTGACGCATGTGAGTAATGCCGATGAACATGGATCACACCTACCGTCAAGTGCTCCGATGCAATCCTGGAAGTAGGGGAAGAACCTTGGGGAGGATTGAATCTTTTGGTCAGAGGTTTTGCACTGGTGGTGGAGCTCGTCATGTAGGTCGGAGACAAGGTGGCCACGGCCATGGCTACGAAGTCGACCGTCTTGCCCACGGTGGATCTGCTGTGCTGCCACCTTTTTGCAACTGTGTCCAATCTCGCACCATCTGCAGGAACATCATGAACCGTTCCCCACTCTTGACGCGGCTTGTAGAGCGGAAAGAGGGGGTGTCCTCGATCGTCTCCAGCTCGCGCAGCAGCGCAAGAAGGGTCCGCTTCTCCACCCGCGCGTGCTCGTAGAAACGACCCGCGCTGTTCGACCGAAGGAGCTCCTCTGACCACGCACGCTTCCTGCTTTGTGTTGCCTCAACGCAAGGCGTTGACGTTGAAGTTTCCGCCAGTTTTCTGACTGTCCGATTTTCAGCCAATCGCAGGATGGTATGAAATAGGGAAACAAGTATGAAAAAAAGACATACTTTCTTCCCTATTTCCTTCGAGCGCGGTGATTGGCCAAACGCCACATACAAACCTCTGTCAAAAAGTATTATTAGCCAATCACATTGCTTGAAAAAAATAGGGAAAAACGTATGATTTTTTGTCATACTTTTTCCCTATTTTTTTCAAGCGATGTGATTGGCTACTAAATGGTCTGTAAATTTCATTGGCTAATAATGATGTCCGTCAAAACTGATAGACCCTCATGGGGTGGTATTGCAACAAAGAGTGACGAGTTCAATCTGACAAAGAGGGAAGAAGAGGAGAGCGGAAAGCAAAGAAGGAGAGATGGCGGACGACGAGGCGAGAATGGCGGCGGGCGTCAAGGCGCGCGCATCGCAGGTGCGGGCCCTGCTGGCGCAGCGCAAGAACGAGGAGGCGGTGCGCGCGGCGCTGGAGGACCCGCCGATCCAGTCCAAGGCGGACGCGCTCAAGGACGAGAACGCGCAGACCGTCATGGCGGCGCTGGCCGCGTGCAACAAGGGCGAGACGCAGCGCGCCATCGACGCGCTCTCGCCCGAGCTCGAGGACAACCTGATGAAGTACCTGGCGCGCTTCCTCGGGCTTCCCTCGCAGAGCGCCGTCATCCTCGACTGGCACCAGAAGCTCGCCGCCAAGGCTGGCGCGGGGTGCATCATGCGCGCCTTCACGGAGCGCAAGCAGGTGTAAAGCGCACGCCATCGGCTGCTCGGCTGGATAGACACTGGCACAGACGAATGGGAGCCTCTGGCACGATGAGCAGCGCCGTGGGTGGCATGTTTTACGACTTAGGCTCGGCTACTGTGCGTCTCACTGCATTGTTGCTCTACGAACGCCTTGACCAGCGCCATCGTCGCGTCCTCCGGGTCCTCCGTCAGGTCGCGGATGACTGTGAAATGGTTCTTGTCGGGCGCCATGTGGCGTTGCACGCTCTCCTGCAAATGGTACCGCTCCTATGAGTCCCCAGCCACGGCACCCCCCAAGCCTCGAGCCGCTACGCACATGTCCGGCATTGACCAGCCACTTCTCGAGCTCGCGCGCGTCCTCCTCAAAGTGGAAGTCCTGCTCCGCGGTCACCAGCATGAGCGGGATGCGGAGCAGCGGTGACTGCTGGCCCTCCTTCATCACCACCGACACGATGGACGCCTTCCGCCAGTCCTCCACGCGCTCGCCGAACGCTGGAGTCACCTAGACGCAAACGGTCGTTAGTCTTGTCCCTGGCGCGAAGGCACCGACTGCAGACGCCGTGCAGACCACTAGTTCCCCGTAGACGGCCGTGTTGGCGATGCGCACAATGTTGTAGACGCCCGAGATGCCCACGGCGGCCTTGACGACCGCCTCGACGGGCTTGTCTAGCCCCGCGCCGCGCAGGAACTGCGGGTCCGCGAGCACCTGCATGACCAAGTGCGCACCAGCGCTGTGTCCAATCAGCACCATCCGCTCCGGGTCGCCTCCAAACTGCAGCGCTAGTCGTCAGCAAGCATTCGTGTCGACCAAGGAAGAGTCACGGCAACCAGCCAACCAACCGTCTCGGCATTGTCGTGCAGCCACTTGACGGCCGCCGCGACGTCCTGCGCGTGCGCCGGGTGCCGCACGGCGGGCGACAGCCGGTAGTTGACGGACGCGCCAATGAACCCAGCGCGCACCAGCGCCGCGTCGATGCCGCGGTTCAAGCCGCCGCTCTTGTCCCCGCGCTGCCAGGAGCCGCCGTGCACGAACACGCACACCGGCCGCTTCTTGGTCGCTGGCCCCCGCGGGATCGCGACGTCCAGCGTCTGGCTGCCGCGAGGAGCGGGCGACTCGGACGCAGTAGCAGCCAGAGACGAAGCAGCAGACGCGTAGCCCACGTCCTTCCAGGAGAACGGGCTCATCCGCGGCGGCGATCGCCAGCGACGCAGCGCCATGGCGATTGAGGTGTGCTCGGAATTCAGTGTCGATATTTTGTGGTGCACGGTACTGGTTGAAGTGCGTACGATAACTTCTGACGTGTATACTAGTGGTTAGCAGTACAGTGCATAGCCTACAAAGTACGCAATCATGTTGGTCGGAGTGGGCGGGCAGGTTTGTTGTGCAGGACAGCAAGCCACGAGGTGTCCCTGACGGCGAGGAAGATGGCACGCCCGACTGTGAGTGAACCACGCGTCTGTGGGTGGTGTATGGCGGTCGAGAGGGACCGCGAGACGCGGAGCTTCCTTTTGAGCCGTCGCTCAAGCCCAGACGCTCAGTGCTGACTGTCCCGCGGCGTGTTTTGCCTCTTGTCTGAACTCGCATCGTGCAGCACCGCGCGTCGCTGCAGTTCCCGAACGCGCACAGCGACGGCATCTGGAGCACGTTCTGGACGTCGAACGACAAGATCCTCACGGGCTCCGTGGACGAGGTGGCCAAGTCCTGGTGCGGCCAGGAATCCTCAGACCAGTCGAGCAGCGCGCAGGATCTAACGGACGCCTTGCCACCTGCAGGGATGTGACGAAGGACACGGTCACGGTCTCGCAGCAGTACCCTGGCCACGTGCTGGGCACGATCTCCATCGTGGGCAACAAGGAGGGCTCGCACGCGGTCACGAGCTCGCTGGACTCGCAGATCCGTGTCCTGAACCTGTCGTCCGGCGCCGTGGAGAAGACGATCGACGCCGGCCCCGGCGAGCTGTGGCAGCTGTGCTACAGCCCGGACGAGACCACGCTCGTGTCGGGCAGCCAGCAGGGCAAGATCAATTTCTTCGACATTGAGAGCGAGAAGCTCACGCACGACATCCCCACGCAGGCCAAGTTCGTGCTCAGCGTCGCCTACGTACGTCTGCTTGTCTGCTTGTCTGTCTATCTATCTGTGTGTATGTGTGTGTGTCCGCCTCGGAGTTGATGGAGGAGGCGCATGGAACACCGGCGCGTGCTCTTTCGTAGCTCATGATGTGTTGCTGACGCTCGTAATGCGGTGCAGTCGCCTGACGGGAAGCAAATCGCGTGCGGCGGCTTCGACGGCTTCGTTGGGGTTTACGATGTCGAATCCGGCGATTTGGTCCAGAAGTATGAAGGTGCAGTGCGAGGTCGTGTGGTGCTCGCTGCGGCCATTGCTGACCGAGATCATGTGTGGCCTTCTACGGAATGCAGATCGGTCCAAGCCCGTGCGCTCCGTCACCTACTCACCCGACGGCAAGCTCTTCGCCGCCTCGGAC
Organism: Phytopythium litorale; assembly: GCA_023338075.1. Taxonomy (NCBI): domain Eukaryota; phylum Oomycota; class Peronosporomycetes; order Pythiales; family Pythiaceae; genus Phytopythium; species Phytopythium litorale. The sequence continues at coordinate 4,051 of JAADYB010000185.1, forward strand.
GACATGCACGTCAACGTATACGACACGTACGTTGGCTATGATCGCGCAATGGAGGGGTCGCAGAGCTGTCGTGTGGGGCTAACGGTGCTCAACTGCCTGCAGCACGCAAAACAACGCCGTGGCGACGCTGTCGGGGCACATCTCGTGGGTTCTGAGCGTCGCGTGCTCTCCGGACGGCCAGCAATTCGCCACCGGGTGCGTGTTCCCCTATCCAGTTCTCCTGGCGGAAGACTCCGTACTGACGACAGTGCATGGCGGAGCAGTGGCGCGGACCGCCGCGTCAAGATCTGGGACCTGGGCATGCGTCGCTGCCTCACGACGTTCGACACGCACACGGACCAGGTATCAACTTGCTCGTGACCGTCAGCCAGCCCCAGCAACGCTCTAACATCGTTCGTTGGCGCTGCGCTTGTTGGAGTACAGGTGTGGAGTGTTGCCTACAACTCGACGGGCACGCGTCTGGTCTCGGGTGGCGACGACGCCCTGCTGCAGGTGTACGAGACGGCGGCGGCGCCTTGATGGCAGACAGCAAGTGGCGCCGGTCTCCGCTCCCAGCCTCTAACGACGCGGTAGTGAATAGATCGCGGACCCTGGTCTCGCAGTTCTCTTTCATCTACGCTTCCGCTCACTTCTACTCCGCCTCGGCGACGTATTGAAGCGCTGACACATTCCACTGGGCTCCTTGGCGTCTACGGTGCCAATAGCCACCGGGAAAGGCATCGTCCTAGCTGCAGGTCGCTGCCTTTGACTTCTTGCGGCCAAAATCGTAAGTGGTCAGAGCGGTGACAAGCCTAAAGTCGCATTTGCCCAACCGATTGCTCTTGGTGTGAATGCATATTGCGTCGTATCCTCTAGGACGAAGCGAAGACCCGAGCGTTCCAGTTGCCGCACGACGCTGGCGCGACTCGCCCTCTCCGTGCACATCGCTCAGTCTGCACGCGAGAACCAAGCGCGAATCAACACCTCTTGCACGGAGATCAAGGCTCCCCAGCACGCTGTGTGCCGTGTCTCCAAGGGCTTCGACCGATTCCCTTCGCTTCATCAACTGCCTCGGACTAGAGCGAGGACCCCGGTCGACAAGCTCAGTGTCAGTCTAGCTAGTTGTTGCTGCCGTAGTTCTTGTTCAGGTTTTATGATAAAATAGTTACGACGCCCAAGGGCGGGGGCTCAGGCAGTCCGCCGTCTATGGCTTGTTGTCTAGGGCCGGGAACGTCGGGGCGTCCCCCACGAGGTGCGAGTTGATGGCGGCGGTGACCTCGGCGTACTTCTCGTGCTGCACCGTGTGGCCGCATTCGTCGATGCGGATGACGTGACGCGCCGGCGCGTTCACGAGCTTCTGCTCCAGCACATCCAGGCTCGAGATGTCGAGCACGCGGTCGTTCTTGCCCCACATAACAAGCGTGCGTGCCCGGATCTGCGGCAAGTACCCGTCCAGCACGGACGGGTCATCGAGGCAATCGGTCACGATCTTCTCGAAGACCGGCAGCTGCTTCTCCCGCTCCTGCGCGAAGGCATTGGCGAAGGGCTTGGGGATCGTCCTCGGCTTGTAGCTGATGAACTCGTTCATGGTGATGATGTCCTCGGCCGTGTGCGCGAGCAGCAGGTTCTTGCCCGTCTCCTCGAGGATGCGGAAGGCCTCGCTCTTCTTGGGCATGGTTACGCCCGCAGGACAGATGAGCGTGAGCGAGCGCACGCGCGTCGGGTACATGCCGGCGTAGACACCCGCGAGCATGCCGCCCATGGAGCAGCCGACCAGGTGCACCTTCTTGTCGGCCGGGATCTCGGACTGCAGGAACTCGTGCAGGCGGCGCGCCTGGCGGTCCACCGAGTAGTTCATGAGCGCGTCCGCGGGCGTCGTGCGTCCCTGGCCGGGCAGGTCCGGGATGACGACCTTGTAGCGCTTGTCGACGCCCCGCGCGACGTTGACCCACGACTCCTTGACGGAGCTGAAGCCGTGCAGGAACACGACGGGGTCCGTCGATTCCTCGTCCTTGCCCTGCCGCTCGATGTAAGACCACGAGAACTGGTCCACCGTCGCGCTCTTGGACGAGAAGCCCGCGCAGAAGCGCAGCACCTCGAGCGTCTGCATGACCACGGACGTGAGCACCGACCCGATCATCCTCGTCGGTTCTCTTCCGGTTGTCTTCTCGTGCTGGGAATCGGGAAATGGACCAGCGCCTGGTCACGGAGACGCGGGGAGGCGGCAAAGCACTGGATGCGACGTCGAGGGCGAGGCTGAGCGTCGCGGGGGGAGGAAGGCAGCAAGGCGGATGATGCCGCGGGCAGGAGAGAGCTGCTCGTGTCATGAATCATGGTGTGAAGTGAACCGCCAGGAATGAATGTTCGGAATAATCGACTGGTGATTGGGTGAAAGCGAGTAAGAACGCGTTCTCATTGGATGAAAAGGAGACCAGCCGTCGCAATCCCGCGAAAAAGTAATCGGCGACCGACACTCTGGATGACTGGATGCACGCCGCACGCCAAGCGACACATAGTGAATCCAAGTCTGTTCGGGGACGGAGCACGACAGACGACGATGGACCACCTTGTCATAAGCAGGACCGGCATTCTGGCCTCCTTCCGCCCCCGCTGTCTCAACGCCTCCCGCGTCGCAGTCGCAGTCGCTGCCGCTGCAGCCATGGACGGCCAAGGAGACGGGCCTGGGCGTGGCTGCGGCAATCCGCCCGCAAGTATCCAGCCGGCGGCAATGGCGTCGGCTGCGCGCTATATGTCTGGCTCAAGCGGACGATCGGTCGACGCGCGGCGGTCGTCAGCGCGGAGACTCTCTGCGCGAGTGCTCTGGACGCGACGGCGGCGAAAGGCGACAGCGACCGCATGGCGCGGCACTGACATTGGTCTAGACGCTAGACGCTAGACGCTAGACTCTAGAACACGCACAAAGCTCATGTAACCAGCAGGAGCAGCTCCATCCTGGCGTTGTGGCGAGCACTCCGCTGCCAGGACACTCGGTGCCAACGGACTCACGGGATGGAGCGGTAGACCATGCGGCGGCCCTGCGCGCGCGCCAGCATGAAGATGGCGGCGAGCGAGAAGATGGCGCCCGCCACGAAGAAGGAGAACGCGTGGACGGCGAAGAAGCCGTCGAGCTCTTCCTTCTGGCTCTCCACCGTCGTCTCGACCTCCGGCAATGTGTGCGCCACTGGGATCGCGTCGATAGCGGCGACGGCATCCTTGGTGGTCACGTCTGACGTGTCGAGAACGGGGTGTGCAGCGGCCGAGACGTCGAACGGCACGATGCCGAAGATCGAGCCGCCGTAGATGGGCTTCTCCTCCCACACGAGCTCCTCGTCGCTGATGTCGGGCTCGACGAAGGCGCAGTCGGCCTCAATGCCGAGGTTGTTCTTGCCGCGCACGATCTTGAAGAAGCCGTTCATGCCCCAGTAGGTGCCCCACGAGTTGCGCACGTGCCAGTACTTGACGCCGTCCTCCTCGCCCCAGCCGACGACCTCGACGTCGTGGTCGATGTCCATGAAACCCGTCTTGTCCTCGAGGATGCCGGCCTTGTATTCGTACGTGAACTCGTTGCTGCAGGCCACGCCGCACGTGATGGGGCCGCCGCGCAGGATCTCCTTCATCATGGCGAGCTCGCCGGATAAGTGGCCGTACTTCTTGGCGCGGTACCGGACCATCTTGGTCACCGGGAAGCACAGCGGCTTCTGCTTGCTCTGCGGAGTGTACATACAGCTGCGCCATCACAGCCCAGGCACGAGAGAGACCGTTAGTGAGAGTCCTTCCACCAGGATAATCGCATCGGCGACGTACTTCATGCAGTAACCCTCGGGCGGACACGTGCCGTTGGTCGCGGTGAACTTGGAGTGGTCCGTCGCGTTGTACGGCAAGCACGACTCGTCCGGGAGGCCATAGCGCTGCATGAACTCGTACACGTCGGCCGCCTCGCCGCCGTCGCAGCCGCCCGAGATGCCGTGTCCAGGCGCGCAGTTGAGGAAGCTTTGGCGGCCGAGCATCACGTCCGGGCCCGTGAAGCCGCGCTTCTTGGCCATGATCTTGATGCGATCCTGCGCGCTCGACATGGCGCCGTGCGCGTAGCACGAGCCGCAGTACTGCGGGATGTGCTGGTTCCACGACGGCACGCAGAAGCCCTGCTCGCACCAGTCAAAGTGCGCCGGGAAGCCCTCGACCTCCTTGCGTTCGTCCAGCGACAGCCCCGGCAGCGCGCGCACCGACGGGTGCAGGTGCTCTCGGCCCTTCATGGTGCGCTTGCAGTGGCAGCCCTCCTGCTCTGCTGGGTCCGCCAACAGGACCGCCGGGAGGACGGACAGCAGCGCCGCGACCCGGAACACCCACGTGGACAAGCGCGCCATCGCGACGCTCACTATGCGGTTTGCTGGAGGGATCAAGCGCGTCTCTCGATGGCGGCGGATTGAGAAGTGGGCCGCCCCGACCGACCGACCGGACGCGCCGAGAATTCTCGCGGCCGCTGCCACGGCGGAACGTCGAGAAGGCGGCGGATCCGATCCAATGGACGTCAAGGATCCAATGGACGTCAAGGATCCAATGGTCGCACGGATGCGCAACAAGTATACGGCCACCCGCGTCGTTTCGCGTGCGGGGCTCTTCGTTGTGTTTCATGCGAATTACAGAAATGGCCATGCCAACTTCAACTTGTTCCGAGTGTGACTTGATCCGGATTTAGACCGTCATGTTGGCGCTTGAGTGTGCATTTCCTCTGCGGAGGTCGACGACGGGCGTCCATGGACACCAAGGCGCAGCGCGAGGCGCAGCTGTGCATTGCGAGCGCGAGGGCGGACATTGAGGAGGATGGGCGGCAGCTGCAGGCGACCAAGGACGACATCGCGCGAGCGCTCAAGGCGGCCGAGGACTTGACGGTCGAGGCGCACCGACTGCATGAGCGCGCCAAGGAGCTTGAGATGGACGAGGAGGTGCTCAAGAAGTCGCAGGAGGCGGCCGTCCAGGAGAAGCTCGGCGCGGAGAAGCGGCTGATGGAGGTCGGCGGGTACGAGCGGGTCGTGCGCGTCATGCAAAAGGAGCTGCGCGACGCTAAGAGCGAGCTCCAGCGCACCAAAGGTGCATACTTCAGTGCTATGTGCTTTGTTTTTTTTTCTCTTGCACGTCCGACCTCACCGTGGATATGAGCGCTCCCAGATGAGAAGACGCACATTGTGAGCGAGGAGAAGAAGCTGCACGGAGAGCTCGTGAACCTGCACGCAATCCTCCAGAAGATCCGAGCGCACAGCGCCAAGCTGCAGGAGGAGTACAACGCCGTGGTAAAGGACAAGCGCGAGACAGAGGACAAGTTGCATCGCCTCTCGTCGATCCTGCAGAAGACGCTCGAGGCGTCGAGCCTCGACAGCAGCCCGCCGCCGGCCCCCGCCCGCTCCATCCTCCCGAACGTGTCGCCGTCCAAGTCCGCGACCACCGCCGGCTCCTCCTCGTCCTCCACGCCGCCGACCTCCTCCAACTCGGGCTTGTCCAAGAGCCCTCCGCGCGCTCCGTCGCCCACGCGCAAGCTGCTCGCGTTCCTGTCGCCTCGCTCCCGGTCGGCCAGCACTGCCGAGCAGCCCGCATCCGCTGAAAATAAACTTTGACAGACTTTGATCGATACCCTGACGATTGTTTGATTTAATAATTGCTTCTCTCTTTTTCCAGTGGATAGAAGTTGACGTTGAACTCGGGGTTTGTTTTTCAACCGGCACAAGAACGAGATCTTGGGCATCGAAGGAGAAGGAAGGACGACGCGGCTCAAGGCGCTAGGCTGCTGCTACTGCTGCTGCTGCTGAGGAGGACACGACGCAGTGTAGAAGACATGGACAAGTACCGGCGCGTGGAGAAGACCCGGGCCCCGGAGGACGCGTCGCCCGCAGGCCCGAGCGAAGTGCGCATCACGCAGCAGGGCAAGGTGCGCGCGTACGTCTCGTACGCGTCCGGGCTGCTGGCGGTGCGTGCTACCGCCTCGACGACTGTCTGTAGAGACCGCGCGTGCCTGGTGTACTGACGCCTGGGACGGCCGACTCAGCAGCAGGAGAAGGAGCGCGCGGTGGTGCTCAAGGCCATGGGTCACGCGATCAGCAAGGCGGTGACGGTGGCCGAGGTGCTCAAGCACCGCGTCGCGGGCCTGCACCAGGTGACGCAGCTCTCGTCCGTCGAGACGGTGGACGTGTTCGAGCCGCTGGAGGAGGGGCTGGACCGCGTGGAGAGCAAGCGACACATCCCGGGCATCTGCATCCGGCTGTCGCTGGACCCGCTGGACGAGGGCGACCCGGGGTACCAGGCGCCGCTGCCGGCGAGCCAGGTGTCTCCACCTCTGGCGTCCACACGCGGGCACAGAGGGGGAGGAGGCGAGCTCAAGCCGTCGCGGCGTTCGCGTAGTGCGCGTGGCGAGAAGAGCGGCGGCCAGCAGGAGGACGAGGCCAACACGGACGAAGAAGCAGCCGTGGCCGATCAGGAGCCAGACGACGAACACGTCGAGGAGAGAGGCATCGCCGCAATGGACAAGGCTCGAGGCGGCAAGCGTGGAAGTGGAGGTCGCGGTCGCGGTCGTGGTCGCGGGCGAGTGCGTGGAGGCCGAGGCGGCAGAGTGGCTGTGGACGGGGACAGTCTCGCGGACTCGACAGACCGCGGGGCCAACGACCTATCTAGCTCCGCTGCAGCACCCGCAGACGGCAGTGATGCTGTGCCATTGACTGCGGCAGCTAGCGGCAAGAAGAGCGGCCGTGGCCGTCGGTCGGGGAAGAAGAAGACGTCTCCTGCTGGAGATGGCGACACGTCAAAGGAGCGTCACGCTGATGCTGACGGCAAAAATGACAGGGGCAGCGAGGACCCGGCGCGCGACGGCGGCCGCAGCCGAGGGCGAGGTGGGCGAGGGAGAGGCCGTGACCGCACCGCTCGTCGAGAGCCAAAGACGGCGACCGAGGTGACGGAGGGGCCGGCAGCCGCGGCGGCGGACTGAGTCTCTCGAGTCGTTGGGCGGAGATGCAGCGCACAGCGCGAGGTTCGACTGTCGTGGTGAGTGCGTAGGTGTCGACACCAGTGGGTCTGCACGAAGGTAACACGGTTTCTGCGTTGGATATCACTGCATTGTGCTCCATGGACACTTGTGTATGGATGGATTCGCCATTCCCTCCCCAACACGAGAACGCGATCGGCTTGGACGGAACCACATTGACAGCAAAAAGACAGGAGCAGCCGTCGCCATTTTCACACGTGGAGAACGCAGATCGAGCCAACCGGGATCTCGTCGACATACCTTTCATCCCCACCTATAAAAACTACCACATCCCGCCCGACTAGCAGCACTAAGCCCTCGCTCGTCGCCCCCTCTAACGACCGACCGCCTCTAACACTCGTCACGGCAGAAGCACGGGGTGCGCACGGATCGGTAGGCGTCTACTGACGCTGCTGGCGCCGGTCGCCGCTCTGGCCACCGCCGCGACGACCTCCCTGCGGACGGAAGCCGCCGCGACCACCGCCACGGCCACCACGACCACCGCGGCCGCCACGGTCGCCACCACGGTCGCCACCACGGTCATTGCGGTCGCCACCGCGACCACCGCGGCCGCCAAAGTCGCCGCCCGAACGGAGGTCCATCATGCGCTCGTTGTTGTCCACGATCTGCGAGAGCTTGTCGGCGTACTGGAGCGCAGCGATCTGCAGGCTCGAGCGCTCCGTCTTGTGCAGCACGATGGCCTGCGACGCCTGGTCCCACGCACCCGCGAGCTCCTCGTTCAGCATCATCTTGGACACGACGCTGTGCACAGTCTTCTCGTCCAGCTCGAACATCTCCGTGAGACGCGCGAGCGACACCGAGTCGTACTCGGCGCTGAATGCCAGCAGGTACGTGCGGAGAGCCTCCACCTGGACCTTGTGCTGCACCATCTCGCGGATGCGCTGGGGAGCACCAGTGCCCGGGATCAGGTCCCAGACGCTCAGGCCGACCAGCAGCTCGGCGCATGCGCGCCACGAGCCCTGCGCAAGCAGCTTGGCGGCGGCGACGACGTGGTCACGCGGGTTCTCAGGAGGACCCTCGAACACGAGGCGCTCGTGGTACTCGAGCAGCTTGCGGAACGCCTTGGAGATCATGCGCTTGCGCTCGGCCACGCGCGAGTTGACCATGTTCGGCACCTCCAGCAGCATGGCGCAGACGAGATGGCACGTCTCGAGCAGGTCGAGGTTGATGTGCATGTGGTACGGCACCTGGCGACGACGCTCAAGGCGCTCCTGCTCCACGTCACGCTCCTGGAAGCGGAACGACTGCATGCCCTGAGCAAGCAGCTCCTTGGTGCGGGCACCCGTGCAGATCTCCGAAAGGCACGCGTGCGCCTCCCAGACGAGGCCAGCGCGGAACGCGCACAGACCCAGCTGCGCCATCATGCGGTTGAACAGGATCTGCGTCGGGATGTCCGCGTCCGTGATGTTGTCCTGGATGTGCGACATCAGCAGCAGGTCACGCGCCTCGTGGAAGCGGTCGTGCTGAGCGTGGTGGTACACGCGGCAAAGCATCGCGCGCGTCTTGGCGCGGATGTCCGCGTGCTTGAACACGAACAGGCACACCTCGCGAAGCTCCTTCTCCGTGTCCACCTTCTTCACGTCAACAGTCGGCACACCCGAGATCGAGGCCGGGTGCAGAGTCGACGGGTCGAACTCAGCCACGGGCACCTTCGACGCGCCGTTGCACGCAGGGTGGAGCAGCAGCGGGTCACCGAACACCGCACGCTTGGCCTGCGCCTCGTGCAGAGCCGTCGCGATGGACTCGTGCTTGTAGTAGATGAGCTCGGCGCGAATCAGAGCAACCGTCGAAGCGCGAGCGAACTCGTGCGTACGCTCGTAGTACGCCTGCACGCGCTGAGCAGCATTGAGCAGCAAGCCCTCGTCAAACAGGCGCGTGATGTACTCGCTCGTGTGGGGGTCCGTCTGCTGAAGAGCCTTGGTGTACTCCTCCGACAGACGCTCAATGAACGAAGCCAGGTCACCCGACACCTTGATCTTGCCCTTGCCACCGGCCTTCGGCAGCGTGTCCACGTAGTTGGTCGCCTCCTCCTCCTCCTTGTCCGCGTCAGCAGCGACGGTGCCAGCGACGGCATCGCTGATCTCGCGACCGACCTTCAGGATGTCAGCCTGGTCCTCCGACGTCAACGGGGCGATCGAGAAGCCCGGGTTCTGCTCGAGCACCGTCAGGATCGAGTTCACATCGGCGTGCGCCTGCTTCCACTGACGAGCCGACATCACGCGGTCGATCTTGCCCGACGCATCGAACATCTGCGTGCCAACAAGGTACATGCTCGCGACGACCTCGCGCGCAGGTCCGAGACGGCGCGCGTAGTTGGCGAGCTTGCGCAGCGTCGCCAGCTGCTCCGACAGCTCCGTGCCCTTCTTACCGCGCATCGCCACGATCTCCTTGATGCGGCGGTCGAACTGGCTGATCGTGAGCTTCAGCTCCTCCTCAACCGGCTTCTGGGGAGCAGCAACGGCCTCCTTGGCCTCGCCACGGGGCTGCTTCGGCACCTTGGGGCCCTTGATCTTCTTGGCCTTGGTCTCCGCCGGCGTCTGCTTCAGCCAGAACTGGCGGCCCTTGCCCTTCGGCAGCTCGTCGTCGTCCGAGGACGAGTCCTCCGACGACTTCTCCGACGACGGCCACGAGTCGTCATCGTCATCCGATCCCGACTGTCGAAACAGCACGAAACCACATCGTCAGCGTTGCTCATGAGAAACTCGGCACTTGTCCAAGTCGGCGTACCTCGTCGTCATCGTCGTCGTCACTGCCCTCCTCGTCCTCCGACTCCTCCTCCTTGGAGGCGTCCTCGTCCGACTCCTCCGACGAGTCCGAGGCGTCCGAGGACGACTTGCTGTCGTCGCTGCTGCTCTCGTCCGACGAGTCCGACGAGCTCTCCTCTTCGCTGCTGCTCTCCGGGTGCGCGCGGAAGGCCTCGAGCTCGCGCTGCATGGGCTCGAGCTGCTTCTTGATCTTGCCCTTCATGCGGATGAAGGCCTTGCTGTTCTCCTTGCTCATCTTCTTCTGCTCAGCCTTGTTCTTGAGCTTCTCCACGAGCAGGTCCTCGAGCGCCACCATGGTGCGCACGAATACCTTGGGGTGCGTGCCCGCGGCCGTCTTGACGGACCCCTTGGCCTTGTCCATGAGCTTGAAGAGCGCGTCGAACTCGGTCTGGATCTGCGTCCAGTCGTTGATCTTCATGTGGTTCTTGAGCGCCGTGCACGCGCGCTCGACGCCCTCGAGCGCCTTGTCCTTGGCGCTCTTGACCACGCGCGTGTCGTCCTCCGAGTCCGAGTCCGAGTCGACGGCCCAGCGCGAGGCCGCGCGCGCCTGCTGCTGCTGCGAGATCTCGACATCCGAACCCTCCGACAGGTCGCTCTCCTCCTCGGACGACGACCCGCCCGCTGCCCAGAAACGACTCGCCATGGCTGCTGCTGCTGCTACTCGCGCGTCTGCTGCTGTTGCTGCGCTATGAAGGGAGGGAGGGAGGGAGGGAGGGAAGGCGGTCGCTTGCTTGGCGCCGACCTTTCTCGCTTCCTCTCGACCGGGTTCTGCTTCTGTCTATTGCTTGACCGCGTTCCCCCTCCTGACGCGGCAAATATCACTGGCGCACAGACTCGGTCCCCAAAAGAAGCGCATGCGTCCCGAACGCAAGAGGACCCACACGTACTACATATGTTCTGATAAGTACGAGAGAAGAGACAGCATACTCAAAGCAACATGTGGAGAAAGGCAGGGGCTGGTTGAAGGGAAGGTTCCCCTTCAACTCGTTCCAGTCCGCCACAATGGACGCGACAGCAAAAAAGGCGGGGGTCACCACTGCAGGTTAGCTTAACTATCGGTCTAGAAGGGCGGCGGCGCTCGACACCATCATGGCTGCGCGAACTTGAGCTGGTTCCCGGCGCTCGCGGTGACGCCCGGCGAGCGCAGGTACGTCAGTCCGTGGCTCGGCGTGTCCAGCAGCGTCGAGTAGACCTGGCGGCCGTTCGCGTCGCTCGCGCCCGCGTGGCGCGCCAGCACGCGGCCTCCGCGCTCGCGCCGGTGCTCGTACTTGCGCAGGCACTCGGTGAGCGGCAGCAGCGCGAGGCACATGGCCAGCGACAGCGCGTTCAGGTACGTCAGGTCGCCGTCGAAGTGCGCGTTGGACAGGTACACGGCCGGGTACTCGACCAGGCTCACGACCGAGCTGATCGAGAAGATGACGCCCATCAGCGAGCCCAGGTTCGTGAGCCCGAACGTCTTGGCGGTGAACGCCGACATGACCGCGTACAGGAACGCGCGGAACGCGGTGAACACGAACACCGTGAGGCACTGGAGCGGGAGGCTCGGCACGAGCGTCAGCAGGCTGTACAGCGAGCCGAGGACCGTCGTGAAGAGCAGCGCCAGTGCGAGTCCGCGCGTCTCCACGAGGTGGTCGATAGCGGGGACGAAGACGAACCCGACCGGCAGCACCACGCTGAAGATCTTGGTGTACATGAACCCGTACTCGGCGTCGCCGTAGTTCTCCAGCAGCTTGTTGGCCGTGCCGATGTAGATCGTCGCGCGCAGCACCTGCACCGCCGCGAAGATCAAGATGTACGCGAACTCGAACGACCGCATCTGCCGTGTCATGGCCACGTCGACGAGCGAGAACGCCTCGTTACACGACTCGCCTGGCAGCAACTCTTGGCTCTCCAGGTGGCTGCCGGTGCTCGGCAGCGTCTTCGCCTCAGCGTGTACAGTGCCGTACGACTCTCCAGCATTCGAGAGCGTGTTTGCCAGCAGCGCCTCCGTTGAAGAGCCTGCCGTTTTGCTCGCCGACAGAGGCGACACGCCACGGACGGTCGGGACGACCACGTCGTCAAGGGAGCAGTCCGCCTCGATCTCCACGTCGCCAATCTTGGCGGCCTTGTCGTGCAGGTGCCGTTCGTTGACACCCCAGAGCACGATGAGCAGAGTGTAGATGACTGCGGCGACGACCGCGAGTCCGAGGAAGAGCTGCTGCCGCGTCGCCCCGAAGCGCTCGTGGATCGTGTACAACACGAGGAACACGACGCTGCTGCCGTCGAACAGGCAGCTGATCGCGGCGAGGATGGCCGTCTGGTACTGCATGATGAGGAAGCTCGCCGGGAAGGACGCCATCATGGTAATGCACCCGCCGAACGCGATCAGCAGGTACGCGGGCACGAACACGTCGAAGGTTTGGGAGTCCGCGAGCGCCAGCAGCACGATCCCCGAGATCTCGACCAGCGCCGCGGCCGCCGTCGCGACCCGCGGGCCCAGGTAGTCGAGGAAGACGCCGATGGGGAGCGCGCCGGCGTTCATCGCGACGGACGCCACGGCGAACATGAGGTTGAGCTTGTTCTCCTGCGCGACACACGAGGACTCGTCGTCCTCGCACAGCTCGACGTACTGCTGCTCCTCCTGCAGCAGCAGCAGCAGCGGTGCCCAGCCGAACACGAGGCCCGTGAGCAGCAGGTCGGACGCGAGCACCACCAGCACGAGCGCCAAGCGGGTGGACACCATGCTGCACGGTCTCCGATGGCGCGGTCGGTATTTATATCGGCGGGCGGGCAGCAGAGGCGCGTCGAATCTCCGCAAGGAATCGGCGCGGCGCGGCGCAGCGGACGAGTGAGCGGGTGAGCGGGTGGACTCGAGTGATTCGCTCCGGAGCTGAAGCTTCTCCGAGTGACGGAAGGCTGGCGAGTGACGGTGTCGCCCATCTCGTCCAGGCTCCTGACCAATCCGAGTCCAAGCGCTGGCCACCAGCGCACGCATTCACTGGGAGCAACTTCACCCCTCCACAAGGGCGTTATGTCGGTAAGCCGAGGCTTGTTTCGTGATTAACTCACGATGTTGCTAATCACGTATGCTCGTAACGCCAGGTGCTGTTTGATCGAACTTAGGCGAGGGTGCCGTGGGAGCTCGACCTGCAACCGATCAAAGTCGGGAAAGAAACGAGCGATTCCGCCGCCGCAAGCAAGCGAGCCTGTCGCCCAGTGCCCGCGATCACGACACCAGCACCCGCTGCACGCGATTGCGAGTCGTGATTCAAGGCTCGCGGCGCGTGCATTCCGTGCCTCGGGGGAATGGCGGCGGCGGTGGCGGTCGAGGCGCAAGGGTACACGTTCCACGTGAGCTCGGTCGCCGGCGTCGAGTCGTGCTGCTACGTCGACTCGCTCGACCTGGCCTTCGACCTCGGCTGCCTGTTCGGCAAGGTCGTGACCAAGACGCACGTGTTCATCACGCACGGGCATGTCGACCACATCCAGGCCTTCGTGGCGCACGCGGCGCGGCGAGCGCTCTGGCAAATGAAGCCGGCCAACTACTACGTGCCCGCGCACCTCGTCCCGCACATGCGGGAACTGCTAGATAGTACTGCGGCCATGCAGGAAGACGCTCCCTTTGCGGCGAACATCGTCCCGCTCGAGCCGTTCGAGCAGGTCAAGCTCCCGAACAACGTGCTTGTGCAAGCGATCCCGACGTCTCATCGTGTGCCGAGTCTGGGTTACATCGTCTACAAGGTGAAGCGGCAGCTCAAGAGCGAGCTCTTCGGGATGGGCCACAAAGCGGTCGCAGAGCTCCGGCGGCAAGGAGTTCAAGTCACTCAGGACGCCGCCATCCCGGAGATCGCCTACACTGGAGATACGACTGCCGAGGTGTTTCACTCGAGCGTGAGAGCGGCGGCGACGGGGGATACAGAGGCAGAGCACGCCATGCGCGACCTCTTACGCGTCAAGGTCCTGATCACGGAGGTACGTTCGACGCACCCGAGAAGGAGAGATTGCTGCGTGCGCGCTGTCGCTGACTTGCCTGCGATGGGATCATGCGCGTTTACTCCAACGAGCGCAGGCCACCTACGTTGACGACATGAAGACCGCCGCCGACGCCGTCGCCCGTGGCCACATCCATCTCGATCAGGTGCGGAGTCCATTGCGAGTGTCCCTGAACGTCGCGCTGATTCATTCCCAGGGTTGCGCGCACATGCGAAATCGCTGCGACGCTCCATGAGGCATCGCGACGCGATGGTCGTCTCGCTGTCACTGACCATCATCGCCCCTCTGCTGATCGGTCGCGCAAACAGATCGTCGAGCTCGAAGAGGCGTTCTCGCGGGTGCGGACGCTGCTGCTCGTGCACTCGTCGGCGCGCTACAGCCGCGAGCACCTCGCGGACGCGCTGGCCGATCGTGTTCCAGCGTCGCTCCGCGCAAAGATCGCGCTCGGGAGATGACGGGCTCGTTTCCATGTGGGACTCGAAGGCGTTCCATGGATCCAACTGCGGACGAACAGGTGCGCCGCCGTTGTCGATGGCACCGAGATGGCTTCCACCAAGCGGCGCGATCGCTTGTGCGATCCTGACTCTGTCTGACGTCTCCACGTCCGGACACCTCCATGGATCTGGGATGACTCGGCGGACATGCTCACCCTGTTCCAGTTGCTGCTGTTGTGTAAGTTTTTATATTCATTTCGTCTGATCTACTTGACATGAGGAGTTTGCCTTCCGGTTATAAATATGGTACGCGGCCGACGTATCGGCCGGTCAGTGATACAGGCTTGGACGCAACTGACGGGAGTGGGCGGCGAGCCGCGGCTCCACTCAGCCCCAGAACTCGGAGAAGTTCTGCGCGGGAATGGGCCGCGACGCGCGCAGCACGAGGATCTCGTCGCGGAGGAGCATGGGCATGGGCGCCGGTGACCGGTCGAGCGCCTCGGCCTCGCCCACGGTCACGTCGTCCGAGAAGCGCACCGAGCGCTTCTTGGTCAGCGGCTTGCCCTCGTTCGTGGCGGCGGGCGACAACAGGTCCGACGCGGCGCGCTCGGCGGCGTCGCTGTTGGCCTGCTGCAGCACCGTGCGGCGGCGCTGGCGGGAGATCTTGTCGTTGGCGCGCTCGATCTTCTCCAGCACGGCCAGCGCGCGCTCCCACTGGTTCTGCAGGCACAGCGCAAGCGCGTGGCGCCGCGAGTTCTGGATGAACGTGATGGCGTAGCGGATGTTGTTGCACGCGAGCAGGAATGGCGACATGGGGTCTTCCGCCTCGAGCGCCGCGGCCACCGCGGCCGCCGAGGTCGCTGGCACCGCCGAGGCCGCTGGGTTCATATCAGCCGGCACCGAAGCCGCCGCCGTCACCGCCTTTTGGGGTGACGCGGTGGGCGACTGTTTGCACGCCTTGGACGTCGGCGCGTCCTCGCCGGCGGCGCCACGCGACCGCTTGAGCATGCGCGCTTGGGTGGCAGCGGGCGTCAGCGGCAGCACACACGGGGAACTCATGCACTCGCCGGGCTCGCGCGCGGGGTCGTTGCTGTGCGGGGGAGGAATGGCGGGCGGTCAGCCGGCTGCGAGTCGAACGGACCGCGGGGAGCAGTGAGTGGCGTCGCGGGGCGTCGCCGAGAATTCGCAAATGGGTCATGGCCCGGGCGACGGACCGATCGCCATCCGAACTATTACGGCGGCGCGGTCACGAAGGAGGTTCTCGTGTCGCCGACGACCACACACCGCGACCGCACAATGCGAGACTTGGCGTTTGTATGCGGAGCCACGAGCGCCAGCACTCACGGCGCCATAGTGGAGCCAAGTGGTCGTAACTCGCCAGTCTCGGAGAAGCCGCCAGACCCGGGGTAGGGCTGCGGTCCGAACCGCATTTTCTCACCCGACTTTTTTTTTCTCACCGAGCCGTCGCACTTGGCACATCTTGGGAAATGTATGCTCACGGTACCACGACCATCAATCGGCAGGCACTCACGGACGCCAACGGCAATCAGACGACAAAAAACAGCCAGCGACTGGTGGTGGGTACGCGCCGAACCGCCGCGCGCTTGTTACAAGCGACGCCTTATTCTCAGCGACATCATCATGCAGGCGTCTCTTGCAACCAAGCAGGCGGCGTCACCTTGGCTCGTTGCTTTCCGTGCTTGCCGAAGGCTTCGGATCGATCTTCCACACTCTCATGGACAAGGGCGTGGAGCTATTGTTAGCCGTCGTGGCTGAGAGCTCAAGCGCCGGCGAAACCTTCCGCCAATCGGTGGTGCGCGGACGCCCGGCCCCACGCTCGAAACCGCAGCCACCGGTCGAGGAGAGAGGGCGGCGGAAGGCGCCAGCGATCGCAATGGACGCCCTTGCGCCGCTTGAGCTCGCAGCAAGCAACAGCGCGACATGCAGCCATCCGCGCAGAGCATGAAGGCAGATCTGGTCGGGTCGTCCAGCTGGCTGCAGGTGAGCAGGTGAGCAGGTGAGCAGCAGGCTGGCAACATGCTGCAACACCTGTTGGTGGTGTGTTCGCTGTCACGCGACACTGCGTTTCATTATGCACCGTGTGACGAAGACACCATCTTGCCGCCCCAGACGGAAAATGCCCGTGCCAGGTTCAACCGCGACAGCTGAGCATTAGCGCGTTCGCAATCCTCGAGCAGGGCAGATTCATCGAGCGTGCAGTGGACACCTGCACACACACACACACACACATACACCACCGGCGTGCACAGGCGGGGAGAGAACGACAACCGGCGCGATTCGCGTTGACGGCATGCTGGTGGTCCTACGGTAGTCACCGCCCACGCCATCACGGCGGCTTGGCGACGCCGACAGACGTGCCGATCCCCTGCGCACCGAACGATTTCTTTCGACGATGTTGCAGCGCGACTCGCGTGCGTGTCGTTGCTTGTGGCGCATCGAACTGTTTGAACCGGTCCGCCGCTCGGTAAAGAACGACACGGAGGAAATCCGACGGGCGAACCAACGACAGCGAGACGCTCGCTCGCGGCGATGCGGCGACCGTCCGAGGTGGCGACCAGTGCGGTGCCGCCGGCACTGCCAGCGATCGGCACTGATGTACGTGTATTGCGTAGGCCGTGCCACGCCCAATACAAACGGAAGCCGCCAGCGAACTTGCCGCCGGACGTAATCGTCAGTCCGCCCTCCATCTGTGCGGCGTCATCGTCAGCGCTTCCCCTCCCTTATCCATCGCTCTGAACCACACACTCCATCGCTATTGTTGCAGCGCGCTTCCGGGAGTCCACCCAGCGTCGGCGGGTTGCTCGCCGCGCCGCCGCTCGCTCCGTGATCGTTCATCCGCTGTTGCTTGGCGAGGGTGGCCACCAGCCTGGAGCCATGCGCGGGTGCCCGGACGCGAGGGCGGGCGAACCTCGATCGATTGGCGGTGTGATCCATCTCAGAGTCGTGGGTAACAACGTGACAACACCTCAGTTTACTGTAAATACAGTCAACTCTGCCGATAAGCTGATCCAAACAATATTCAAAAATGGAGTTATTGGGATAAACAAAGGTAAATAAATGTTCAACATAGTTAGTTATGAAAGGTTTACGGTATTGTGTTTTGTCGGTTATGCTAAGCTTGTGTCGGCTTATCTGGAGATTTGTCTGTAGATATCACACGAACCGACACAACCGCACCTGTCGCAGAGATTGTGCTTTTGCGCAGAGTGGGCATTTGGATCCAACACAAACACCCAACACATTCGCACGCATTCCTCCCCATGGAACAGAGTGATGTTCGACAATCGTACTTTGTCCCCTTGCTCCCGGTTCTCGCTCAAGCACCAACACTCACTCAATGAGTGTGTGTTCTTTAGACTGTTCATTCAAACCACGCAAAGCACATCAAGAAGCAAGTCTCCCGGGCCACCACCAAGCTCTCTCTCTCTCTCTCTCTCTCTCTCTGCCCGCCCGCCCGCCGCGCATCATGAGCGGGGGCCGCATCTCGCAGCCCGTGGGCAAGGTGCTGCTGACGAACGTGGCGGTGGTGCGCATCAAGAAGGGCGGCAAGCGCTTCGAGATCGCCTGCTACAAGAACAAGGTGCTCAACTGGCGCAACGGCGTCGAGGAGGACATCGACGAGGTGCTGCAGATCAGCAAGGTCTACGAGAACGTCTCCAAGGGCAAGTTCGCCAAGAAGTCCGACTGGGTCAAGGCCTTCGGCGTGCAGGACGAGGAGCAGGCCTGCCGCGCCATCCTGGACCACGGCGAGCTCCAGGTCTCCGAGGGCGAGCGCAAGGCGAACGTCGAGAAGTGAGCCCGCTCCGTGGCCGTCTCCGTGGCGCAACGGCGACGTCGTTACTAACCCACTGCTCCTGCTTGTCACCCGCAGCATGTTCCGCGATATCGCCACCATTGTCGCCGACAAGTGCGTCAACCCGACGTCCAACCGCCCGTACCCGGTACATGCTTGTCTCGCTACACACTCGATCGCCTGGATCGCTAACGCCGGGTTGCTGCTGTGGCTGGATGCGAGCAGTACAGCGTGATCGAGCGCGTGATGAAGGAGATCCACTACGCGGTGATCCCGAACCGCAGCGCCAAGCAGCAGGCGCTCGAGGTGATCAAGAAGCTCGAGGGCCACATCCCGATTGCGCGCGCCAAGATGAAGATCCAGATCACGGCACCCGCGGCCGGCGCCAAGCTCATCAAGGCTGGAGTGCTCAAGGACGGCGCCGAGATCGTCGACGAGTCCTGGGGTGACTCGGCCCGCATGGTCGTGCTCATCAACCCGGGATCGTTCCGAGTGGTGGACGCGCTGGTCCAGGAGCACGCCGCAGGTACGCTTGAGTCGATGGGACAGAGCACGTTGGGTCGTCAGTGTCTGAGTTGTGAATGGTGTCGTGTCCAGGCGTCGGCTCGCTCGAGGTGATCGATCTGAAGAGCCACAAGGAAGGCGAGCACACGATCGATGACGAGCTGAGCCAGAAGACGGAGCGGATGGGGCTGGGCTCCTCCGCCTCTGCCTCGAGCTCGACCGCTCAAGCGGCGGCACCTGCGGCGGCGGCGGCGGGAGACAAGAAGACGCGTCCATGCAGCACGTGCGGCGGCGACTTCAGCTCCGACATGCAGGCCTACCGCGAACACTTCCGCTCCGAGTGGCATCGCTTCAACCTCAAGCGCAAGGCCAAGAAGCTGCCGATCGTGAGCGAGGGCGAGTTCAACGAGCTCGACCCGGAAGAGATCAGCTCCTTCTTCGCGCTGCTGACCTAGAAGGAGTCGCGACAGACTCAAGTAAGCGTGAACATTGCGCGAGGCGAACGAACCGCTTCGGCTGCTTCATTCCTCGTGGGTTTCACTGATGTCCTCGCATAGCTATGGCGTGAAGGATCGACCCCTGTCATGCAGCCGCGCTGATTCTGCTCGTGACGCTGTTGGCCGTGCTGTGCCGGCGCGGCCGCAGCCCCATCGTGGAGCGCTTGGAGGCGGATTGTCGGCGCTCTTTGTCACTGATGCCGCCATCTTCCTCCTCGTGGACGGAGGGCACCTTGGCCACATACACCTTTGGCCGATCAAACACTTTGATGGCGTCCTCGATCTCTCGCAGCTTCGCTTCGAGCTCGTTCTTGCGCCGGACCTGGCTCAGCGTCTCGACGCGCAGCGGCAGTCTGTTCATGCGCAGCCGCGCTTCTTCAAGCGACGTGGCCAGCACCTGCAGCGTCCGCAGCCGCTCGTCCTCGTCCAGCAGCACCATCCCGGGCGGGCAGTCGGGGTCAGGCGCGTCCCGCCGCCGTTCCTCCTCCTCTTGGGCCCACTGCTCCTTCCGCTCGAGCAAGTACCTGGGGATGCGTCCGAAGCTCGAGTGGCGCGCGCGTTGGCGTCTGTCCTCGCCATCCGCGGGCTTCGGCGGCGACTTCTTGATCACCTCCCACGCGTTCGAGTTGACAAAGTTCACCGTCTCCTTTTGCTTCTGCACTCGAGCACAGGTCGGGTGAGTATGACGCTGGCAAAGCAGAGGATGGGCATCAGACAGCGCGCAGTACCAGCTTGGCAAGCGCGGCGTCGCGCTCCTCGAGCTCGCGGAGCGACGGTACAGGTGCCTTGACGTGTATGCGCTCGAACTTGCGGCGCAGTCGGCGCATCTCGTCGCCCGGGCTCCCGCTCTGCGTCTTGCCCTGCGTCAGCTCCTGCTGCTCCTGTCCCCCGTCGGCTGGGAGATCGCGCGCCTCTTCCTGGTTCGACACGCGCGGGCGAACGTTCTTGAAGCGCGAGAGCTTGAACGGCTCGTGGCGACTCGCCGCCTAGGCTTCCGCATCCACAGCGCCGCGTGAGAAGAAGGCGCCTCCACGCCAGGCGCCGACCGCGACGGCTCGCACCTCTTTGGCGCGCTGCTCGCGGTTCTTGGCCTGCATCTGCTTGACCCGCCGCTTGTTCTCGCTGATGTAGTCCTTGGGCGTCACTCCCCGCCGCTGCAGCTTCTCCCTGGCGTCCGCCACACACGATGCACGGACACCCACGGACCAAGCAAGTCAGCCGTCGACCGCCATGGACCGGCCCTTCCGCCTGTAGTCCTTGCTAACGCACCGGTAGCCCTCGTTCGGGTGCAGGATCTCGGCGATCGCCTCCGAGTTGTTGTGGTCTCGCCGCCGGAAGCCCAGGCCCGCGCCGCTCATGGTGGCGGCCACACGCAGCCGACGAGGAGCGAGCGCCGTCTCCTCCGTGTCCTTCACAGCAAGTGCCGCCCGCCGCTTTGGCTTTGGTTTCCGCGCCAACGTGTAACCCCTCGCACACCCAGGGAGTTACTCGGTAACCATTTCAGAGTGCTTTATTCAAACGGTCGCGGTACTCCCAGACTTCGGAAGGAAAGCCGGTGTCCTTTTAGCTCCGACGCGCACGGTACTGCCTGCCTTTCAGCAGTGTGACTCGCGTCTTGTCCAAAACGGTGGCAGTCGGAGAGAAAGCACGGGGATAGTGTCGGATCGACGGCGTCGCGGGGCCTCCGACGGGCCGCCAGTTCCCCTCTTCACGCTCAAGAGAAGCCGGCGACAGCGTCTGAGTATGCGGCGCGGTCTGTGGGCGGCGGTGGCGGCGGCAGTCGCGCTAGCGGCGGTCGGCGCGCCGGCGGTGGAGGCCAGCGCGTCCGACTGCAGTGCGTGCCAGTACCGGGCCAGGAACTGCAGCACGGACGCGGCCAGCGCGAGCGGCAGCAGCCTCCTGGACGCGGATGACGACGGTGTGGGTGTGTGCGACGCGAGCGGGGACATCCAGTTCGATGACGTGTTCTGCGACGAAGACGACTGCAACTGCGCGCCGCCCAGGCAGTGCGTGAACCTCGTCGTGGGCTGCGCCAACCTGTTCCAGGCGCGCAGTCGCAAGCGCTGCCTCGGGAACGACACGATCCAGCTCAAGTTCGAGCGCTGTGCCGCCAGCCAGGCGCTCACGAGTGCGTCCCCTTGGCTTGAGCTCGCCTCTGTTCGTCCATGACGACTAACTGCTTGATGGTGGCGCAGCGCTGAGCTCGACCAACATGGCGTCGGACTGGGTCTTCTTCAAGCAGTCGTCGCTGTGCACGTCGGCTGACTGCTACGCCGTGCGGAAGTTTCACACGGGTGGCCTCGTCCAGTGCGGCAACCTGCTGGCCGCCTGGAAGGACGAAGACGCGACCTCGAACGCCACGGCAGCGGAGACCACCGCGTACCACTTCGTCGTCGACGGCTCGCGCAAGAGCGACCTGAGCTCCGGCACGTTCCACTACACCGTACCCTACGACGCCGCGACCGAGACGCTGCTGACGGCGAGCGCGGCCGCCAACAGCTCTCGGATCGACAAGTGCTACTCGATTCAGACCCGCAACCAGAAGAACTCGACCACGGGCACCTGCGACGGCGTCTACCTCGTTCATGACACAACCACGCAGCTCGCGGACAGCGGCAACTACGACATCTTCAAGCTCGACTGGTACGCGTTCGGCGCCGTTGTCGCCAGCGTCGCCGTGGCGGTCGGGTCCATCGGGGCCGTTGCCGTCGTGTTCTATCGACTGAAGCGGGCAGAGCACGAGGCGAACGCCCAAGCTGGCAGCACGGGGGAGTTGTTAGGCGAGCTTGATGAGCTTCCAGACCGCGCGAGCGTCGCCAAGACGCACCGCTCGTCTGGATCGTCGTCTCTGGAGAGCGCGCGCCACCAGATCCGCCAGCGCTCGCGTGATTCGGACGAGTCCGAGGAGCAAGACGCCGAGGCCTTGTGATGTTCTAATGTATTCCTTCTTGACCCCTGGGGTCTCGCGTACACCCTCGTTACCCTGCCATTCGCCTCCGTGTAGCAATGCACTCACTCGCTCTCGACGCATTTGGGGTTATCCGGTTGGCGATACTGCCGCGGGGCTCGTCCACGCGTCTTCAATGGCTGGATGGTCACCGCTAACGTGCTGATCGAAGATCCGAAACAAGTCCTGGCGCATTGGACGAAGAATTAGCGAGCGCAAACTCACAACAGTGAGAGCCGTGAATACTATCCACCATGGCGAAGCGACAACGACGTACGGATACGAGCGGCATCTCGAGCTGCGAGTCTGGGAACTCGCGCTTCACACCCTCCGCCAACAGCGGCGTAAGCACTTGGTCGGTCTCGATGATACAGCGAAAGACTTCGAGGAACTGGAGCTCACCGGCCGTGACATCCTGACCGGTCATCTCGCCCGTGTTTTCAATGTGCCGAAGTACTGCTCCGAGCGCGTGCAAGGTCTGCACCAGCCCACATCGTCACCCACGAAGTTAGGCGCGAGCATCCGCGTTGACGCCTCCCAGTGTAGCTCACGCACCCGGCATTTCTCAATCAGCGCCGCTTTGCGCACTCGAGCCCGAGCAAGGGCCAGCTCTCTTGGTGCCAAGTATGGCGGTGCGTCTGCCGCGTCAGAGCAGAGCACAGCCATCTTCTTGTTGAACATCTTGTCGCTCTCCGCCTGGTGAAGTGCTGCTTCGACATGACCGAGCATCGGGTTACACAAACGGCGCCGCAACATGGACAACACGAGTCCCTCAAGCGTGCGCACCGAGTTTTGCGCTGAGTTTGAGCGCCATATCGCGCTGCGACCTCTCGAAGTTGTCTCCGATCCGAAGAATCGCGAGCCGCTTGCTTTTGACCCGCCGTGCCATCCTGGAAGCACACATTGCGTTGTCAGCTCCGCCACTCACCAGCTCTCATGTCGGATGCATCGCAGCAGACACCCGTACTTGCGCCGCAAACTCTTCGTCATGGCCGCCTCCATGGAGATCCCTTCCAGTTTCTCCGCGGGTAAGGAAGCCGCGCCGCCGCTGGATGCGGATGAGGAGCCTGCGCCGCCCCGAGTTGTCCCAAACTGCATCTTGATGCGTCGACAACCCGACTCGTCAAGCGTGTAGCATACACCTCGCGGTGGCTCGCTGACGCGGTGTCGGGCTCGCGTTCTCGCGACAACTGCCGCCAATGCCGACGTCTCGCTCGGCTTGGCTGCCTCCGGCGGGCCAATGGTAGGCCCTCGAGCTTTCCCTTTGGGCGGACCAGCAGCAGAATTCGCGCCGCCTTCGTCGGGGTCGTCGAAGAACTTGAGCGCCGGGACCTCGCGGATCATGCGACGGCTGAGAATGCTCACGACGTTGGACGATTGCGCGTCGAGCTCTCGCTGGAGCTTCGGAGCAAAGCGTGTCGCAGGACCCGAGCCTGCCGCTCCGCCTCCGGCGCCTTGGCCTTGCACGATGTTGATCGCCGCCAGCTCCGACTGCTTCTTGCGCTCTCGCCACCGACGGACGACTGTCGGGTGGAGCAAGACAAGCGGTGCGTTAGCGAGACGCATGAGAGGAGAGGACAGTTCGATGCGCCGGGAAATCGCCACGCACTTCGGCTGAAGGCGGCCATGACGCGCTTCTCCATCTCCGCCTCGGCCGCTGCGTCGTGGCCACGCCCAGCCTCCCCACCGCCGGTCACCGACCGGCCATTGCTGCTCGTCCCGCCACCGCCAGCAGTGCCGTTGTTGCCAGCGCCTCCGGCATGCCGGGGCGACGGTGGCGCTGCCGACCGGAACAAGCTGCGGATGCCCTTCTCATCCCCGAGAATGACTCGCCGCCGCATCCACGGCGAGGTCCGCGCGATCGTGTCGAGTTTCGCGGCCAGGTTGTTCCGCGCGCGTTGTCCTCCGCCTCCGGGCGGCGGCCGCGGCGCCATCACTACCGCCGCCAAGTCGGACGGCAGCTTCCGCCTCGCCCCCGCCGTCCCGGGTGGCAGCGCGCCGGCGAAAGGCGGCGCGGCGCTCGGAGTTGCTGGAGCCGCCAGGCGCCGCGCGCTGTGCTTCTGCTTGCCGAGGAACAGACCCGCGACGGCCGCCACGCCGCTGCGCTCGCCGCCGGCGTCTCCATCCTCCTCCAGTCGTGCGTCGCCGCCCTCGGCCGACGCTGCATATCCACCGCCGTTGGTCGTCGTGCTCGGGCGAGTGTTGAATCTGGCGGGTCCGGAGGTGAGGATCAGACCAAGAGAGGTATGGGTCAACCTTCTGCTAGAGCCGCGGCGCAGCTGGCAGACGTACCGCGACGACGTGCGGCGCGACTCGGCATGCTGAATGTAGGTTTTGATGACCTCGCCAGCTTTCGGATAAGTCCGCGGGCCGTCCGAGCCATCTCGCCGAACTGGCGGCGCCGTCGCGGCTGCCGACATGCGCAAGGAAGGGCGGCGGCAACTGTGCTTGCTGGGGACCGGCGGGGCTGGAAAGAGACTCGCTTTCAGTATGGGAGGGAGGCGCTTCAACTTGTCCATGGTGGATCTTTTTTTAGAGGTGGAACGTGACGTCGGGTGTGTCGATTCGGAGGCGCCAATCACTGGCGACGAAGCCACTCTGACCGCGTCGTCATCACGGCACCGAACAGTAACAGTCGGAACCCATTTGCAAAATGGGAAGGATAA
This sequence comes from Phytopythium litorale, assembly GCA_023338075.1. Classification (NCBI taxonomy): domain Eukaryota; phylum Oomycota; class Peronosporomycetes; order Pythiales; family Pythiaceae; genus Phytopythium; species Phytopythium litorale. The sequence continues at coordinate 28,656 of JAADYB010000185.1, forward strand.
AAATAAGAAGAGCGAGAGAGAGAGAGAAAGAGAGAAAGAGAGCGGGTGGAAGGAAGCATGGCACATCAGTCCGTTCACGGTAGAGAAAGTGGATGCAAGACGCGTATCCGACTGCAAGGTGGCGGCGAGAATGAATCCCACCAAGATCCAGGTGCCGCCAGTCCACGGCCGGCGCTTGCTTCGTGCCTGTTGTCCCAAGGAAATCGCGATAACGACATCCACGACGCCTTCCACCACCACAATGCGAAACCGCTGCGCGCAAAAATCTTCTCGTTTTTTCCTCGTTTTGCACAAAATGGTCCAAACCAACCTACCCCTACGACGTTTCGTGTTCCGGATACAACAGAGTAGTATCCGGATGTCACAGTATACTGATATCGTCTACTATACACGGCAAGGTCTCTGCCGAGATTTGCAGCGGGCGGCATTCTTTGCACCAAAAAAGATCGGCGGTGGACCTGTCGGCGGCTGCGCACGCATACACACATACAGCAGACCAGGAAACCTGGCTGCATCCGTCTTCGGGCCCTCCACCAGGATCGGGATCTCGGGCAAATCGTCGCGGAGGCGGCTCGGCGGGCGGGTCGACTAAAATCGTCCCTCCTCAAGCTGCACGCATGCGCGGCATTTTCAACTTGAACTCTGTATGGGAAAGAGTTGACGTATAGCAGTATACCTCCCACCCTTGGCAAGCGTCCCACCCTCAGCGAAGAGAGAAAGGGTTCAACACGGCGACTTTCACTCGCTCGCATGCAGAAAGAAAAATGAAATGCAGAAATGGTGGATGCCCCGAATGAACTAAACCAGCCGGTCCGGCATACAAACCCCAAGTGCATCCACCGTCCGCGATGCGAAAAACAGTCACAATCCGTCCCAAAAGACAAAAAGGCAGCAAAACACACCAGACGACAGGCAACCAGAGAAGCACAGAGCCTCCTCCTCACACAAAAAACGAGCGGGCGGCGCCAGGGGAGGGGGGAACAGCGGCCACCATCATGGCGATGGCCAGCACAGCTGCAGAGACTCTCGGCCCGAGGCGGCGCCAGGCACGCGACGCACAGATGGCCGCGCGAGCCGGAGCGGCGACTTCGCCCGCCCCCTCGTCGACGACGCCGGCGTCCGCGGCGATCGCTGGCATTCGCGGGCTTGCGGCACCCGGTGCGCAGCAGAGCATGGGGGCGGTCAAGCCAAGTGGAGGCGCCGTGACGAGCGCGACGAGCGCAACGAGCGCGCCAGTCGCCAAGGCGGCGGCGGCAGCGGCGGCGGCAGGAAGGAGGACGCTGACGCTGAGCAGCAGCGACCACGAGGGCCGTCCGCAGCAGGTCGTGGTGCTCGAGGCGAGCATCACGAGCGACGCCACGGTCAACAGCAGCGAGCGCTCCAGCATCTCGAGCGCGAGCGACGACGACGACGACGACGACGACGCGCTCGACGACGAGTACGGCGCGCACTCGCTGCTGCTGGACGAGATCGCCGAGTGCGAGGAGGTGCCGCCGCGGAGCGCGCCTGGCGGGAGGGATGGCGCGGGGGTGGACAGCCTCCTCGTCAAGCCCATGACCAAGCGGCTGCCGGTCTGCCCGGTGGACGACCTGGCCGTCGAGGAGGAGAAGCGGCTGCGGCGCAGCCGACACCAGCAGCAACAGCAGCACGGCGGGAAGACGAGCGCCGCTTTGCCGACAAAGCGGCGCTCGTGCGGCGACACAGACAGCCTCCCGACGCCACACAGCAGCTTCACGCTGCCGTCTCGAAGCGAGAACAGGAGCAACAGCGCCGGGGACATTACACCAACGGCCGGGACGTCGACAGCTCCCCTTGGCCCGCCACCGACGCAGCCCGCGGCGTTCGCGCGGAGAAATAGCAGCCCAGGAGAGACGCTCAATAGCCGCAGCAGCAGCTCCGCTAGCTTGTCGTCGCCACGGGTCGCGACTGGCGGGCCGACGGGCGGCACGCTGCCAACCGTGACCCCGCTGCTGCGCAAGGACTCGATGGCGATCCGCAGGCAGTACTGGAGCCAGCTGGGCTTCAGTCTATCGCGCAGCGACCTGGAGAAGAGCACGGGGCGGACGCGGGTGCGCCGCGAGGGCATGCGCGTGCGCCTCAACGACGCCAAGTCGGACCGCGACGTCAGCAGCTTCTTCCAGTTCATCCGAAGCTGGTACGGCGCTCGCGACGCGGGCGACGACAAGAGCGACGCGTCTGCAGGCAAGAGCGACGACCCGCCTTCGAGCGGGAACACTGCAGGGCAGCGGCGGTCCGCGCTGGCGCGCACGTCGGCGTCGCGGTCGCGGACCTCGAGCATCAAGCGAGGCGTGCAGTTCCACGAGGACGCCGAGCTGTTCTACATCCCGCTGCACAGCGACTACTCGAAGCGGCAGCGCGACTGCATGTGGCCGACGCGGTCCGAGTTCATCTCCATGGTCGAGCGCAACCTGGACGAGGTGTACGAGGAGATGGAGCGCGAGTACGAGGAGCAGCTGGCGGCCGAGGAGCGCGAGATGGAGGCCATGCGGCGGGAGGAGCAGCGCCAGCGCGCGGTCGAGAAGGCGGCGGCCAAGGAGGCCGCGCAGCGGCAGCAGCAGCGGCGCGAGGCCGAGGAGCGCGCGGCCAAGCAGCAGGCAGCCCAAGCCGCCGCCGCTGCCGCCGCTGCCGCGATGACGAGCCCCCCGCTGAGCCACGGCAGTCGGTCTCCGCCCGGCTCCTCGTCGGGCTCCTTGGCGGTGCCGACGCTCGCGCTGACGCAGACGGAGGTCAAGGTCGTGCCGCGCGCGCGGTCGTCTCACGAGATCCGGTTCAAGTACCTCCGCCACCTCGGCATCAATAGCTAGAGGCGCAAGGAGAGCAGGGAGGTGGTCATGAGGTCCTCATGAGGTCCTCATGAGGTTCGTTGTGCCATGAGGATCAAGTAGAACTAAATTATGTGTGCGTTGATTGGTCCATATTCGATGCATACGTTCCACGGATTGGTGGAAAGACCGCCGCGAATCTTTTTTGGCGCGTTGAGAGAGGGCGAGCCAACCAAATCAAACCGGCATACAAACACCAAGTGTATTTTGTCCCTTGCCTTGACGTGCGAAGTGAAGCCCGCGTGCAATTCCCACAGGCGCTCGACGATCGCGCCGACCAACCGCGGAAATGGACGCCACGGGGCTCGCGGCGGGCGCTGCGACCGCGGGCAGCAAGAGCGGTACGTCGTGTTCTATCTGCCGGTGTCGATCTCGCCCCGTGGGGGTCAGTATTCGCGGAGATAGGAGGCGCTGAACCAGCCTGTCCATGGTGCTGCCGGGGACTACAGCGATGGCGGCAGCGTCGCCGCGCGTGGCCAAGGCGAGCAAGAGCAAGAAGAAGAGAGCCAAGAAGAAGGCGCGCGCCACTCCCGCCGGTGCGGCCAGGAAGGCGGTCGCGGACGCCGACGCGCGGTCGCTGGACGACGCGTCGGCCCGCAGCTTTGACGGCGCGAGCTCGAGCCCGCGCAGCTCGCTGTCGGACGAGGATGCGAGCTCGTTCCGCGACGCGAGCGACGACGAGGGCGACGGCGAGGACGACTTCTCGTCCGAGAGCGAGGAGGAGGAGACGAGCAGCTACAAGCCCGGCGGGTATCACCCCGTCAAGGTGCGTCCTGCTGTCCTGCTCGCCTTTGCCGCGTCGCTGCGGACCGACCGCTAACAAGCGCTGAGCAGGCCGGCGAGGTGTACAATGGGCGATTCGAGGTGCTCGAGAAGCTCGGGTGGGGCCACTTCTCGACCGTCTGGAAGTGCCTCGACCGCGCGACGGGCGCCATCGTCGCCATGAAGGTGCAGAAGAGCGCGCGCCACTACACGGAGGCGGCGCGCGACGAGATCGAGCTGCTCGAGTGCGCAGTCGCGGCGGCGAAGAAGGGGGAGGAGGAGGAGAGGAAGACGGGAGGCCGCGCGCCGCAGGACGGGAACGCGAGCCACGTGGTGCAGCTCGTGGACTCGTTCGAGCACGTCGGGCCGAACGGCGTGCACATCTGCATGGTGTTTGAGATGCTCGGCGACAACCTGCTCACGCTCATCAAGTACTACAACTACCGCGGCGTGCCCGTGCGGCTCGTGCAGCGGCTGACCAAGGACATCCTGACGGGCCTCGCGTTCCTGCACACCAAGTGCAAGATCATCCACACGGACCTCAAGCCTGAGAACGTATTGCTGTCCCACCGCATCCCGCAGCTCCCCAAGCTGCGCAAGTCCGAGTGGGTCGAGTTCAAGCGAAAGCGGCGCGCTGCGAAGAGCACTCAAGCGAGCAAGAGCGGCGGGAAGAGCGGGAAGAGCGGGAAGAACACCCTTCAAGGCACGTCCGCCGCAGCATCGGGGTCGGTGACTGATTCTGTGCCGTCGATGCCCGAAATGTCCAAAGAAGACAAGAAGAAACTCAAGAACAAGCTCAAGAAGAAGAGGCAGAAGATGAAAAAGCAGCAGCAGCAGCAGGAGGATGCGGTGGCGGTGGACGAAGACGGCGAGGTCGATGAGGCGGAGGGCCAGCTTGTCGCGGCCATGAAGAAGTTGGACTTTGCGGAGACGCTGGATGTCGTGTTCGCGTCCAATTTCCACGGCAGTGAGGAGCAAAACGGCCAGGAGAAGGCTGCTGACGCTGGGTGCCAAGCTCGAGACGAAGGCGACAAGGACTGGGTTCATTTGCCGCCCGAGTTTGCCGCGCGCGTCATGATCGTCCTGCCTGAAGGCCGCGTCGCTGGCTCCAAGAAGAAAGAGATCGAGTTCACGCTCTCCGTCCCGTCGAACAAGTCGGGATCGGAGCAAGCCGA
>JAADYB010000186.1:0-33349 GCA_023338075.1 Phytopythium litorale
ATCCCTGACACAAGTGGTCGTTTGGCGGCGAGAACAGAGGGCGACGCGCATGCAGGGCACGCAGGACCGCACAGGCTTCGTGCGCAGATGCTTCGCGTTCGCCGACCGCGACAGAGACGGTGAGGATAGCCGGCAGTGCCACTGCGCAAGGCTGCTCGCGTCTCGCAGTCGAGTGTCAACGAGCCCTCCTTCCTCGTCTGCGACGCGCGCAGGCTTCCTCCGCGGACATGACCTCAAGTGCGGCGTCGCGGCGGCGCTCGGCATCCGGCCATCCAAGGCGCGAGTCACCGTCTGCACCTCTCGCTCGTTCGTGGTGTGTCGTCGGTCTCCTGACGCTCGTATGGTCGCGTGCGCAGCTCATGATCGCCCAGCTCTTCGACGGCGACGATGGCGTTGTCAACAGGTAGGAGGAGGTCATGCCAGCTCCTCCCTCTACTGAAGCTCAGCTCGGCGCCACGCCACTCACCGCTCGCTCCACTGGTGGTGCTACTGCAGTGACGGCGGACCCATTCGCGTGTCCGAGCAGCAGTTCGTAACGATCATGCTGGCGCGCATGCGGCAGACGGACGTGCTCGAGGACGTCCGGCGGCTCTTCAAGGCGCTGGACGTGCGCGCGCAGGGCTTCCTCTCGCTCCAGAGCTTCCAGTCCGTGCGTCGCCGTCGTCGTATCTACGCTGCGCACTCGTGCAAGCAACGCGCCGCTCCCCTCCTCACGGACCCGATCCCTCCCGCGCAGGTGTGCTCGTCGGCGCTGCCGCACCTGCCGCCCCGGACCGTCCTCTCCGCCTTCCACGAGGCCGACCGCGACGGCGACGGTCGTGTGAGTGGTCCTGTTGCTTCGTGTCTGGTATGTAAGGCGTTCGGATCGGTGTGGCGAGCTGACAGAGCGCTGGTGGTGCTGCTGCGAGGCGATGATGCAGGTGACGTACCCGGACTTCGAGCGCATGTATCTGCTCGCGGTTGAAGCGCAGCGCCGGCGCGATATCAGCGAATCACAGCGCTCGCAATAGCAATGAAACGCGCGTTCATTGGTCAAAATGATTATATGATAATAGTGGCCCCTCGATTACGGGCGAGAGGCAGCGTACCCCCTTTCGCGTAACCCTTCCGAACAGGTTCCTCGCTTGGACACCACTTCTCCACAACAGCAGCATCCAAGTCGCTCGATACGTCTGACGGAGAAGATGGCGAAGCGTCGGCATGAAGACGACCCCGCGGCGCTGGCGGACGAGCGGCACGTGATGCGCATCATGCCGCTGGGCGCGGGCAACGAGGTGGGCCGGTCGTGCATCGTGCTCAAGTTCAAGGGCAAGACGATCATGCTGGACTGCGGCGTGCACCCGGGGTACTCGGGCCACGGCAGCCTGCCCTTCTTCGACGGCGTCGAGGCCGAGGAGATCGACCTGCTGCTCATCACGCACTTCCACATCGACCACGTGGCGGCGCTGCCGCACTTCACCGAGAAGACCAACTTCAAGGGCCGCGTGTTCATGACGCACCCGACCAAGGCCGTCATGCAGATGATGCTGCGCGACTTCCTGCGCGTCTCCAACATCTCGGTGGACGACCAGATCTACGACGACAAAGACCTGAACAACTGTGTCGCCAAGGTCGAGATCATCGACTTCCACCAGGAGAAGACGCACAACGGCATCAAGTTCACGCCCTACAACGCCGGCCACGTACTCGGCGCCTGCATGTACCTCATCGAGATCGGCGGCGTCAAGGTGCTCTACACTGGTGACTACTCGCTCGAGAACGATCGACACCTCATGGCTGCCGAGCTTCCCGCCTGCTCGCCCGACGTGCTCATCGTCGAGTCCACCTACGGCGTCCAGGTGCACCAGTCGGTCGTCGAGCGCGAGGGCCGCTTCACGGGCCAGGTCGAGGCCGTGGTTCGCCGCGGCGGACGCTGCCTCATCCCTGTGTTCGCGCTCGGACGCACGCAGGAGCTGCTGCTCATCCTGGACGAGCACTGGCAGGCGCACCCGGACCTGCAGGACATCCCCATCTACTTCGCCTCCAAGCTGGCCGCCAAGGCCCTGCGCGTGTACCAGACGTACATCAACATGATGAACGAGCGCATCCGCAAGCAGATCGCCATCTCGAACCCGTTCCAGTTCGAGCACATCTCGAACCTCAAGAGCATGGACGACTTTGACGACTCGGGCCCGTCCGTCGTCATGGCAAGCCCCGGTATGCTGCAGAGCGGCGTGTCGCGCCAGCTCTTCGAGCGCTGGTGCTCGGACAAGCGCAACGCGTGCATCATCCCCGGGTACGTCGTCGAGGGGACGCTCGCGAAGAAGATCCTGTCGGAGCCCAAGGACATTGTCGCGCTGGACGGCCGCATCCTGCCCATGAACTGCACGGTCGAGTACATTTCCTTCTCGGCCCACGCAGACTTTGTCGGCACGAGCGGCTTCGTCGAGAAGCTGGTGCCGCCCAACATTGTGCTCGTGCACGGCGAGCGCAACGAGATGAACCGCCTCAAGTCGGCGCTGAGCAAAAAGTTCCACGACCCCAAGGCGTATCGCCCCAACATCTTCACGCCGGCCAACATGCAGGAGATCGTGCTCGAGTTCAAGGGCGAGAAGATCGCCAAGGCCATCGGCGGGCTCGCGAGCGAGCAGCCGCAGAATGGCAAGGTCATCTCGGGCTTGCTGGTCGAGGTCGACTCGCAGACCCACTTGATGAGCAAGGAGGACCTGTCGTCGTACACGAAGCTGGTCGCGGGCACCATCACCCAGCGGCAGCATGTGCCGTTCGCGTACCACTCGTTCGATGTGCTGCTCGCGTTCATCCGGCAGATGTACCAGGACGTCGTGTACCTGGAGCAGGAGCAGCGCCTCATCATCTGCAAGCAGGTCGCGGTCACGCGCGCGGACAAAGGCGCTGGGGTCGCGGCAGCCAAGCTGCTCATCGAGTGGACGTCGGCACCCACGGCCGACATGATCGCGGACTCGGTCATTGCGCTCGCCATGCACGCGCAGGCGTCGCCCGCGAGCTTCAAGCTGACGGGTCACCCGACGGCCGCGTGCCCTCACGACCATTCCAAGGACAAGGCCGAGCCTGTCGCCGAGACTGTCGAGGAGACTGCTGTCGTGAAGCAGGAGGCGGTGGCGGAGGAGCCGACGGATGCCACGATGGATGACGCTCCAGTCAAGACAGAGGCAAGCGAGACGGAAGAGCGCGCGGAACTGGCCAAGGCGGCGAAGGAGCTCGGCGCGGGTGACCAGGACGCGCTGAACCTGCTGATCGTCTTCCGCCTGCTCAAGGACCAGTTCGGCGACGTGGACCTCGACTTCGAGACGAACCTGATCCACGTGCGCACGCCCAGCGGCGTGTCGGCGACGGTCGACCACACCGCGCGCCGCGTCGATTGCAGCGACAGCGCGTTCCGGCGTAAGCTCGAGGACACGGTGGCGCAGATCGACGGCGCCATGAAGCCGCTCCTGGCAGCCTAGGACCTTCAACATGATGCTTTCGGATGCTTCGAAGTCGTCGCCTTGGTGCTCGGTGTGCGTTGACGGTACGATCATGGCGGCACTTCCTGGAGGAGCTCGGTTGGCTCGTCGACCTCGATGGGACAGAGAGGAACAGTAATGCACCTACCATGCGATTGCCAACGACACGGCATCCCTCCCCACATGAAGGTGATGCAAAGGTCGATTGTTATGTGAAATGCTGATAATTCGTGTGGCACACACCACACTCAGACTTCAGGTGGCAAATCCACACTTGAGAAGAGATCGAGAAGAGAAGCTCGCGGTCGCCGTGTCGTGCCCCCAGAAGCGGCTTCCTCGGCCCGCACCTCGCGGTCGCTGCGCTCTCCCTTGCGCTCTCCCTTGCGCTCTCCCGCCGCCCACGCCGTTCTCCAAGGTCTCCGCTACGCGCTCGTGCGTTTCCCGCTCGAATCGGGTCGCTGGTTGACGAGGAATCGCCATGAGCTCGGTCGCCGGGGGGAAGCGCGGCAAGAAGAGCAAGAAGGCGGAGAAGCAGCAGCAGCAACCGCAGCAGCAGCAGCAGCAGCAGCAGCAGCAGCGGGCGCCGGATGAAGCCAGCGCCGTCTCGAGCGCCGCCTCGAGCGAGGGCCGCGCGAGGGAGGAGCACGCTCGGGACGCGCGCGGCAGCGACGCGTCGGACGACTCGAGCGTGCTGTCGTCCCCGTCTCGGCGCGGGCCGACGCGTCCGCGGTTCGACTCGCGCGCGTCCTGGGCCGACTCGACGCGCTTCGACATGGGCCGCGCCGACTCGCGCGCGTCGGACCTGTCGGCGCGCGACCTGCGGCTCACGGGCCTCTCGACGCGCAACTCGCACCGTCACCGCGCCGACTCGCGCGCGTCCTCGCGGATGTCGCGCTCGAGCGCGCACGGCGGCGGCCCGCGCGGCCGCCAGTCGTCTTTCGTGTCCAACTTTGGCGTCACCAAGGCGCGCAAGGAGAGCAACGCGCTGTCGACCATCACGGAGAACTGGAACCTGGCCGACGACCAGTTCGGCAGTCCCTTCGCCGACTTTGACGCGCAGGGTACGGCCGGGCGGCGGTGGGCGTGCGGCCTTGGATGGTGATGTACTCTCCAACTCACGGGATCGCTCCACGACTGTGTGTGTATGAACAGACCAGCCGATCCGCGAGCAGCTTCAGCGGGGACTGGACATTATCAATGACCACACGGTAGGCTCGAGGACGTTGGCGTCGCTAGTGGCGAGTCACCCCGCGCTGACCCGCTGCTGCTGCTGTAGACCAAGCTGAAGGAGATCGAAGACGCCATCACGGCGGCCATGTCGGAAGTCTGGGGCTACTGGGTGCGTCCGCTTTACTGCGAAAGCTGTGCGCTCGGGTCGTGATGGCGAACCAACTGACCAACTGCACAACTTCGACGCGTAGGCGGACCCCATCCAGCTGTACCTGCACCCAGCGGAGCGCGTGGACGTGCAAGACCTGATCAAGACGGACAACGAGCTGTTCAACAAGGTGCTCACGGTCTTCTCGGTGCTCTGCGACGAGATCTCGGAGCTCAAGGTGACGGTCGAGGACAACTTCTACCCGGCGCTCATCATGTTCGGACAAGCCGTGCATGGCGAAGAAGGTGACGTGAAGGCTGGGGAGGACGAGGTCCACATCGGTCGCATGCTGCCGTTCTTCCAGGACATTTCGAACTTTGTGGATCGCTGCAACGCCATCACGATCAACATGATCCACCAGCTCGCCAGCCTGTACCAGAGCTTCCAGAAGCTGTGGAAGTCGACGTTCAAGCTGGTGCACCTCCACCCGGTCTTCGACGCGCTGGCGTCGTTGCTGGAAGTCATGATCACCATCGACGCGATCGTGATCGACAACCCGAACATCATCATGTCGTGGGACAAGTACAAGCGCATGATGCAGTACGTGCGCGCGGACCCTTCGCGCTACAACGTGACTGTCGACAAGGTCAAGCAGTTCGAGCGACTGCTGGTGAGTCTGGACCAGACGATCATGAGCGCGCAGGTCTTCCAGACGTGCATCGAGCAGGACTTTGAGATGTTCATGGCCGGTGGAGACGACGAAGAAGACGAGGACGCGGAGAGCGAAAGCGGTCGTGCGAGCAGCGACCGCGAGTCCCGCATCGAGATTCGCTCGAACCGCGTGTTTCTCGAGGAGTTCCTCCACTGCATCAGCGCTCGACTCGCGATCGCCGAGGGAGCGATCACGTCGGGGACAGAGACGTATGAGCGCGACAACCTCGTGGGGACGGCGGGCTTGTACGTGCTCCTTCGAAAGCTGCAGCCACCGAACACGGGCGGCGATCCGGCGCTGTACAAGCGGCTGTGGGAGATCCAGATGAAGGCTCCCTGCGTGACAGTCTGCGGCAAGATCATGTGGTACTTGCCCGACTTCTTGCTCAAGTACGCGCCGATGAATTCGAAGAAGCTGCACCCGTCGGACATTGTCCAGTTCCGCCGCGAGTACCTCCACTCGATGGACGAGGCGTTCCCTGGGGACGTGGCGGCGGCCAAGATGGAGCTGAGCGCCTGGCTGGTCCGAATGGAGTCGTTCTTCCAGCCCACGACGCGGGGCTTGGGAGACGCGGCTCGCACGCTCAGCGTCCGCGGCAACCTGATCCTGAAGGGCTTGATCCTGGCCAAGCGCGTGCAGACGATGATGCACACCCTTGTCAATCTGCACCTGGCGCTCGGCATCCCGATGCAGAAGCGAATCGTCCGCCCGCTGTACACGTGCATCGAGATCCTCAAGGCGGTGGAGTTCATGTTTGCGCGCAAGAACCCGATTCTGGCCGAGTCGGCGTCGCATCTGCTTCGTCAGGTTGCGCACTCGCTGTTCTCGTTCTTTCGCCCCGTGAAGGCCAAGCTCGAAGCGAGCAAGCGGTTCGACGACACCAAGCTGGACGTGCTGGCCGCCGTGACGGTGATCGAAGACATCCTGCACAGCGGCGAGTCGTTCTCGTACACGCGCTTGACTGTGCTGGACCTGGCCTCCCAGATCGCGTTGATCTCGTCGGATCACAGCAGCGGCGCCAGCGCAATCGGAAGCGAGGTCGAGACAGCTCCGGTGGCGCTGAAGAACGCCGAAGAGCCCGTCAAGCTCATCTGGAAGATGCGGCTGCTGAGCGACTTCCAGCGCAAGATCCGCAACGCGTGCGACTGCTCGTTCGTCTACTGGAGCCGCGAGCTGCTGCACCCGTTCTTGATAGACCTGTACACGCAGCCGGAGCAGGCGAACCGCATTCAGTACGTCGTGGGCGGCTTCTTGGATGCGACGAAGCTCCTGCGCGGTGCACAGCACGAGGCCAAGAACGACGTGTACGTCGATGCGTACGCGTCGTTCATCGAGTCGGTGGTCGACGAAGAGATCGTGGAGAACCTGTGCAAGGACGTGGAGAACGACTTGCGTCTCCACATCCACTCGGTGCACCTCGACCACATGGACGCCCCGAACCCGAAGAGCGAGGACTTCAAGGTGCTGCACTACTACCTCGACCTGCGACCGATTCGGCTCCAAGGGAAGACGCTGGACCTGCGCCAAAAGGTGACGCACTACCTGGAGAGCACGTTCTACAACCTCACGACGGTGGCGCTGCACGACTGGAAGACGTACAGCGAGATGCGGAACCTGGCGAACGACAAGTACGGGCTCAGCCTGGCGGACAACCACCTGCCCATGGGGTCGCTGGACCAGGGCCTGGACATTCTGCAGATCATGCGCAACATCCAGATCTTCGTGGCGCGCTACAACTACAACCTGAACCAGCAGTTCTTCCTCGAGCGCCGCAGCGACAAGGGCTCGCGCCACCTGAACTCGATCAACATCCACTCGATCGCGAGCTCGATCCGAACGCACGGCATGGGCATCATGAACACGACGGTCAACTTCACGTACCAGTTCCTGGCCAAGAAGTTCGACATTTTCTCGCAGTTCCTCTTCGACGAGTACATCAAGAGCTACCTGCAGCGCGAGAAGCGCTGGTACAAGAAGCACCGCGACGACAAGGAGGTCGACAACAAGTACCCGTACGACCGCGCGTTCCTGTTCAACAAGGACATTCGCAAGCTCGGCGTCTCGGACTCTGGCAAGACGTTCCTGGACCAGTTCCGCATGCTCATCACGGAGATCGGCAACGCGCTCGGGTACGTCCGGATGGTGCGGTCGGCCGGCATGAACTACTGCAGCAACGCGATCAAGTTCGTGCCGGACCTGAACCACACGCACTTCAAGTTTGAGTCCCATGCGGGGGAGGGCGTGGTCGAGGAGAAGGACGACGAGACGGGCGAGACGGTCCGCGAGGGGACCACGGGCGCCAAGCTGTCGCCGGAGACGGTGATCGCGGCCAAGAACCTGGACTCGGTCATCTCGACGCTGGCCAAGAACTTTTCCGAGAACAATGACTACTTCAAGGTGCTTGTTAAGGTGTTCCAGGACGTGGCCGCCGGCGACGAGCAGAAGCACCTGATGAACTTCTACCACATTGTGCCGGCGCTCACGATCAACTACGTCGAGACGACCGTGCAGGCCAAGGACCTGATGTACAAGAACACGCGCCGCCGCGAGTCGTACTTCTCGGACGACGGCTTCGCCATCGGCGTCGCCTACATCTTGGCGATCCTGGACCAGGGAGATGTACGACGAGATGCTCCTGGACATGGTCGAGCCGTGTCCTGCCGCCGTGGATTGAACTGATGGAATCTGTGTGTGTGTGTGCTACTTCCAGGCGTTCGACGCGCTCCACTGGTTCGAGGAAGTCACGCGCAAGTACAAGGAGGACGAGGACGCGTACAACGTGCGTCTGCCTGGTTGTTCCCTGCTGGTTCCTCGAGCAGAGCGGGAGACTGACAACTCGTGACTCGTGACGGACGCCGCGCAGCTGAAACAAGCCGAGCGGGACGAGCGCAAGCGCGAGCAAGCGCTGCGCAGGCAGAAGGAGACGACGGCCGAGCTGATCGACGACGAGGAAGAGGTGCATACGCTGCAGCTGACAGCCAAGCGCATCGAGCTCAACCGGCGCGAGTTCGATCTGCTGGACTGGTCGCTCAACGGCGCGCGCATCTTCTTCAAGGACTGAGCTGCCTGCTGCCTGGCGTCGCTGCTACCTCTCGTCCTGTCCGTCGGTCGTCCACCCTTCCCGACTCAATACATGCTGCATGCCGTCGACGCAACGCGTCCAGTCTTCTTGAGCGTGTAGTGCACACGTTACGCGCCTGCTGGCCGTCGCCAGCCCCGCTCCCCGCGGTCCATCTACAGCCGCTTCTTGATGGCCGAGCGCTGCTGCGACTTGGTCGTGTCCTGCACAAACTTGCTGAGCCAGAAGAGCTGCCAGCGTCGGCCGAGCGTGTGAGTCGCCCTCCCCTCCCCTTCCCCATAACACCACCGAGCAGACAGCGGACGTACAAGCGCCAGCACGTGCAGCCCCACGAGGCCCGCGACGAGCGCGTTGAGCCCAAAGCCGACTCCCGGCAGCAGCACCAGCGCGTCCATGTCGTTGGTCGGTCGGTCGGTCGGTCGGTTCCCAGCTTCGAGCTTCTCTGAAGATCCACTTGACCAGCAGTGGTCTGTCGAAGACATGATTGGCTGAAACTATGTGGTGGCGTGCTGTCATTGGAGGGTGTCAGTTTGTATGGAGTTGAGTATGCTGGGTCGGGTGAAGTGCATGGAGACCGCCGACGTCGCCGCCCTCGGCGGGCGTCAAGGCCCGGACGATCAAGGCCGAGGGCGGAAAGCAGCGAAGTGATAACGAGTGAATACCGTGTTGGCGTGCGACCGCGTGTTGTGTTGTGGGTCGTCAGTGCAGTCCCGCGGAGCTTCGTACGGCACCATCTAACAACTTCAACCTGCTGCATGCCGTGCTGTTGCTCTTGGTGGCGATGGACTCGACGATTCGCTGGCTGTGCCGCGACGGACACGCTGGAGAGCAATGCGATGCGCTTCTGGGCGGGGACCGGCTGGGCCTCAGCTCTTTGTCTTGCGCCAAGTCGCGCGCCGCGGATTGGCGCCGAAGAGCTCAGGCGGAAGCCCGAGACCATCGCCGTGCTGGTGCAGATGAGCGTGCGGACTGCTTCCCTGCGCGCGCTGCTGCCAGAAAAGCGCGGCCACCACGCAGAGCAGCACGATGGGGAAGCGCAGCCAGCTCAGGTTGAGGCTCGCGGGCGGTGGCGGCGGCTGCAGCGACGCGTACACGTCCAGGCGGACGGTTCCCGAGGCGGCGACATGCACCACGAGCGCCGCCGGGTGCTCCGCGACGCTCGCGGCCGCACCCAAGGCGACGATCCGATTGCCCGAGTCGCGGTCGTACGAAAGCATGTCGCGCTCGGAGAGGTAGACTGGGTGGCCGCTGCCCCCTGTCATGAGCTGGAATAGCACCAGCCGCGAGCCCGCGCTCATGACGAGGTATCCCGGCAGCACGTCGATGAGCGTCTTGGTCGTTAGCTGTGCTGGCTCCACGGCGCTGTCGGTTCTCCGCGACTTGAACTCGACCAACTCACGGCACGACCGTAGCTGTGCCACGAGCACGCACTCGGGGCGGACATGAGAGGGGTCGTCGTCGCTCTGCGATCGCCAGGAGAGACCGACTTGGCGCAGCCGGAACACTAGTCCTCGGCCGTTGGAGAGCCCCGCGAAGATCGTGAACGGGCTGGACGGGTCCGCTTTGATGCTGGTGATGGTCTGGGAGGCGTGTACGTCGCACACGGCGCCGACAGCTTGTCGAGACGCGACGTCGACGAAGTGGACGTGGTTCCTGATGGCCAGTGCCACAATGCCGCCGGCCATGGGCTCGAACTGCGTCACTGGCTGTCGACTTGAGCTAATGATTAGATCCCCCGCGAACGTCCCGTTCTCTGTGTGGAAGAAGGACAGCGTGCCGTGGCTGTCGCTGATAATGGCGAAGTCGTGGCGGAACCTGCCTGTCACGACCACATTCCCACTCCAGGGCCGTTCACTGCTGCTGCCGATCGAAGTACTTGTCCCCTCTGACGGGTATTTCGTCAACGCTGGCACGCTTTGGGCAGCTGGCACTCGGAACACGAGCTCAAAGTCGATATGGAGGTGCTTCCCAAGAGCGGGAGAGCTTTGCGGCACTGGAGGCCGCCATGGAAGGCTCGGGAGGTCGAGCAAGCTGTCGTAACTCGCCAGCAAGCATTGTTGTGGCCCGAGAGGGTCGACGCGGCGGAACCCTCCAGAAACGGCTCGCCCGTGGTGCCATACCCTCAAACTGTACAGCGCCAGCCTGCCGGAGCGCGTCAAGATTGCGAGGTGCGATCGACGGTCGGACGCGATAGAGAACGAGGCGACGTCTCGGACCTCGGGAAGCCGTGCCTGCCACACCAGCTCGTGGGTAACTGGGTGGTACATGTGAAGCGTTGACGTCTTCCGCTCCATCACCGCGACGAACTGCAGCAAGGGAGTGTCGCGGTCGAACGTGGGCTTGCGCGTGCTCGGAGGGTGCGGACTCCTCCCGATCTGCTTCGGATTCGCGTGCAGCGCGATCATTCGCACGAGATCTCCCTTGTTGTCGGAATCCAGCCCACCAGCGCTGGTCGCATCCAATTTGAAGCGTGCACCGTCCAGCTGAATCGAGTCGCGGAGTTTGAGCCAGTCGGTGAAAACCCGATGACTCCCGGTCTTGCTGCGGGTACGACGCGTGCGGTTGCGGTCCGCATCGGGCTGCTGCTGCTGCTCCAACGTTGCGTTCTCCTGTCGAGCAAGGGCTACCGCAAGCTTCGCCGCGAGAAGATCCCTCTTCCGCGAGTACAGCGTCAGTGCGAGCGCAGTGGCGTCCACCTCCTCCTCGAGGAGCGCGCGGAACGCTGCGGAAGGGGCTTCAACGCGGCCTTCTACGATCTTGGGCGACGCAGCTGGAGACCATACCACAGACCCATCCGCCACGGGGGATCTTCGAGCGAGCACAAAGCCGAGAAGCAGCGGAAGGAGGAGAACGGAGAGGCAGATGCGCGCAGCTCGGCTGTCGGTGCCCATGGCTGGCTGCCCGTGGTCAGCTCAGGTGGCCTCGCTGGAGACGAGAACGATCCGTGAGGAGGCGTCCGTTGACCCGTCCGCCCGCCAGCAATTTTCGCGGCGAAACGGACCGAGAGGGGTAAATTTACCATCGACGCCTGCCGTCCACGCGCGTTGTCGGGTTGATCCCCACGCGACTAAATATACGCCGACAGCATAGACGAGTCGAGACGTCGCGTGGCAAGTTGCCGTTCACACCTCTCATCCCACACGAAATAGACGTTCAGGGCCCAAGGCGTCTCCTGCATCTCGCTGCCATCCAGTCACCCCTCCGGGATCTCTGGGGACATGCACGCACGTCAGAGTGTCCCGCTTGCCTCCTTCTCCTTCTCCTCCTCGTGCGTCTCCGCCTCTGCCTGGGTCGCCCGTCTCCGCGTCACGCGTGGAATGAATGAACACAATGGAGAGATGCGCCTCGTCGTCACGCGATACACACGGACGGACGGACGCGTGCGCGCCGATCGGTGGCGACTGAGCGTGCGAAATGTCCATGACCAGGTCATTGGCATGTCATTTGGCGACTTGCGCCAAGCGCGGCTTGGGCCCTCGCGGACTGTCCGAGTTGCCGTGGACGGGGCTGCATGCTTTGAAAATGCGAATCTATTTTGAAATGGATGTCCGTATTCTAAATATAGTGTAGTACCGTGGAGAATGTAACGGTCGTCGCCGTTATATTTCGCAAGTGTGCGTGTGTGTGTCACGTCATGCAAGTGTGGACTTGAATGTGTCAAGGTTGCGTCTCTTTTCTGTTCGAGTGTACCGTAGGAAAGATTACATATTCAGCAAAAAGGGCACTCGATAAAAAAATAAAACACCAAAACGTCAAAAATCCGGGACGAAACGGCGCGGCCCTTTTTCGCCCTTGGGACGCATCGTCTGCGCCGCATTGCAGTGGCCACGCCAGCGCCTGGGATTGACTGCCCCACGACCCGGGATCCACCGATTGGTCGCCGCCTTGTGCCTTGGGGAGCTATTTTTGCCGGCGGCAGTCCGGTAGGGACCTGGCGCCTGCTTGTTGCAGGACGAGTGGATGGCCAGGGAACATGCGATGCGAGGCAACGAGCTCTGTGCTGAATCCGGCGGCCGTTCTATCCTCTCGCTCCGCTCCGGCCGGTCTCTCTATGAACGGCAGGTTGCAGTCAGCCTCGGGGCTGCAGATGGCCGGCGGAGGGCCCCGGGACGAGTCTGCCGGCGCCTCGGAGGGGCATTCCGCAACTTCCTCCGTCACGAGCACCCCAGTCCAGCGGCACCAACGCGCGAGCCAAGCCTAGACCAAGAACCATGAGCGGAGGCATCTTTCTGACCGTGATCCAAGTCGCGGCGTCGCTCTCGGCGCTCTACATGTGCTTCAGCCCGTCGACGGACCTGTACCGGATCCACAAGCGGCAGGACGTCGGCGATGCCTCCGTCTTGCCGCTCGCGGCGCTCTGGGTGTGCAACCACATGTGGTACGTGAGAATCCTCATCTTCGGTGCTCTCCTGACGCCTTCGGGCCTCCTAACCTTATCACATCCGCTATGACTGCTGATAGGATGCTGTACGGCTACGTCACGAACGACATCTTCCCGCTCCTGGTCACCTACGCCGTTGGCGACTTGCTGGGCATTGCGTTCCTCGCCGTCTACTACCGGTGGAGCAAGCAGCGCAGCTATGTGCTCAAGGCTGTGGTCATCGCCTTCGTGTGCAACGCAATCGTGGCGGTCTACGTGGTACTCGGTGTTCAAGGCGTGCTCAAGCAGTCAGAGAGCAGCTTCAAGCAAGTCGTCGGCTACATCGCGATCGCCTCCAGCCTCGTACTGTACTCGTCGCCGCTGTCGACCATCAAGCTCGTGCTCCAGACCAAGTCGTCGGCGTCAATCCCCGCACCCATGATTATCACCGGAGTGATCAACAACGCCCTGTGGATCATCTACGGCATCCTGCTCAAGGACATCATCCTCGTGCTGCCGACGTCCATCAACGTCGTGCTTGGAGTCGCTCAGGTGGTGCTGTACATTGTCTACCGCCCCAAGCGCAACGCCGCCAGCACCAACGCGGGTGGAGCTGCCGTCCAGCCGCTGGAGATCCTGACGCCTTCGTCGTCGCCCACCAAGAACCCCTTCGAAGCCATGGTGTCGCCCAGCGGGTCGACGGTCAACGCTGGCGAGATGGAGCTCTTCCGCATCACGATCGAGCCACTGCCACAGCGCGACGCGTTGTCAACTCCGGCGCCGTTCCCCAACACCGCCTAGTCGATTCATCAGAGCGGAGTTGTTTGTTCATACGCTATCATATAGTATAAACCTGCATTGTTCACGAACTGATCACCCGAAGCGTTCAAGCCAAATTCGCACGGCATTCGTTGCACCAGACATTTTTCGACAACCAAATTAGCAACAGCAAGCAGTCGAATTGTGCCGAGAGCGTTCCGTCTTTGACGCCAAAGCCGTTGCTGGATCCATTTGGCGTTGTCGGCCCGTCGCATTTCTCGGTCGACGGCCTCTGTCGACGGACCGTTTCCGACCCGAGCGGATGCAACCATTGATGGACGGGATGGCGAGGACGGTTCAGTCGTTTCTCTCGGATGCTTGCCGTCACGGAGTTCGTTTGAAAGCAAAGAGGAAATACTCCCCCGTGGCATTTATCAGTTGCCAAACGCTTCAGACCCCGACAGCTCGACTCTCTCCGTTGGCGACAGTGGTGCGGTTGGCTGTCGCTCGTCTCGGCCAACGTTCGACTGTGAAGAGAGAGGATCATGCCGCTGCTCGAAGCGATCGTCAAGGTGGTCGCGTCCATCACAGCATGCTACATGTGCCTGAGCCCGCTGCCGGCGACAGTGCGCATCCACCGGGAGCGGACGACGGGACAGATGCCAATCCTGCCGCTGGTCTTGCAATGGGTTTACAACCACACATGGTGCGTTGGGCCTTCGTTATGTGCATTAACGATGCTGTCTCTCACGCTAATGCCGATCTCGACGCTTGCAGGATGTTGTACGGATACGTGGCGGGGAACTACTTCCCGCTGCTCGCAACCTACGCGGTTGGCAGCGCTGCCAGCATCGGTTTCCTGGTCATCTACTGCACCTACTGCTCGCAACGAACACACGCGGCTCGGCTCGTTGGGCTTGCGCTTGTTTTCAACGGATTCACGAGCGTGTTCGTCGGCATCGTGAGCCGTTCAAACTTCTGGTCCCCAAAGCAGACGGAGAATGTGATCGGCATCCTCGCCATCGCGTGCGGCCTCGCGCTCTTTGCATCGCCGTTTGCTACGATTTCTCGAGTGCTGCGCACACGAACGGCGGCGTCGATCCCAGTCGGAATGGTCTCCGTCGGCCTTGTCAGCAACGCCGTCTGGCTGCTCTATGGCTTCCTGGTCGCGGACGCGATCCTTATCATCCCGACGGCGATCAGCGGAGTGTTCTGCTTCATCCAGACGGTTTTGTACGTCATCTATCGGCCAACGCAGTCCTCAGACAAGTCAGCACCAAGCACTGACAACAGTGAAGATGACAGCTCGATGTCGTCGCCATCTTCTGTTGATTTCATTGCGTGCGCGTCACCCGCAGACACGACGAATCTCGCAGCCGCAAGGGAAATGCCCCTGATCGAGCCATGCGGTGAAGAATTTCGATCGCCCTTGTCATCGATCGTCGTGCTCACATAGAAGCAAACAGTACAAACACATCAACGAACATTGAACTCATGACACCGTTGATTCCCATCTTCGAATCCCCGCTTACTGTGGTCGGAGACCTTGGTTACTGATCGTCATCGCCCGGGTCCTCCGCCGTGTGGATGGACAAGCTCAGCAGCTCCATCAAGCGCTTAGTTCGCGGAAGAATCTCGTGCATCGACGCCGCCCCGAGCTCGCGCTGAAGGTTGCGGATCAGGATGGTCATCTCGCGAACTTGACGGACGCCCGCAAGTCCCTCCCCGCCTCCTCTCACCGCGCCAGCTTTGCGTGAGGCGCTATCCACGACGTAGTTGGGCAGAGAGTTGTCCCTCCCGAGGTTCTCCATGTCTTCTTCGTCGTCGAAGCCACGGTCGACCCGCCGTTGTCCACGCTCACGTGGCGCACGCGCACTCGCCAAGAGCTCGCGAAGGGCGTTGATGCACTGAATTGCCGACGATTGCTTCTCTGGAACCACCACTCCATGTTAGAGCGTGCACTGAAGCCTATAGATGCTGCTGCAGGTTGACGTACTCATCCCAAGGCTGTCTCGGACGGCATTGAGGAAGTTCTCCATTTCGTTCACGAACAGGTAAAGTTCCTGTTGGCCATGTGCAAGGTTAGCTCTTTGCATAAGTTCGCAACAAACAACAACAAGCCGAGCGTACATTGATCTTGGGAAGCACGCCCTCAATACTGGCAACCTGGAACAGCCGCGAGAAGTGCCGAACGATCTGGTTGATGAGAACACTCGGCCGACGCTGCAGTCAAACAACCATCACAGTCATCAGTGTCAACGTATCAGACAGATACCTAGCTCAGCCACACGTCGAGGCGTGCTCACCTCGAGCTCCACGGCGGCTTGACTGTAGATCTCGCGGTGCTGCAGGACGTTCTTCTCCAGATCAACCAGCTCTGCGATGATGCCGGCGGCGTTCGCCAGCGTCGCCGGCTGACTTTGGGCAACAGTCCGGCCATCAGCATCGGCTGGCGGAGGCACTGGTTCGACCGATCGCTTGCACAGCTCACTGATTACCGCGGCCTGAAAGCCCTGTGAAAGTAGAACAAACCATGCGTCAAACCAATTTGTGCAGCGGGTGAGGAGCAAAGCAACAACGGCTTACCTCGAGAGCGTGCAGCTTCTTTCGCTCGCTCATCCACTGCTGCAGCGTTGGCAGAACATGCTCAAGCTCAAACTGCGCCGAGCGCATGTCCTGCGCGGCAACGCCCTCGCTCGAGTTCAGGAACACAAAGCCGCACACGTCGCGGATGAACTTCTCCATCCGTGGCACGGCCACCACAACGTTGCACAGCTTCTGCAGACTCGGCGCAATCAACGTGATGTCGGTCAGGTGCAGGATGCGGCAGACCTCCTGGACGACCTCAAGAGCAGTTTCACGAGGCAGCGCGCTCAATCGATTGAGCTGAAGTCGGTGGTTCAGGCGGTCCCGCTCAACGAGTTCCTGCGTGCTCATGTACTTGCGTAGGTCGTTGAGATCGTGGGCTTCCTCCAGCGCAAGTTTGTTGTCCGCGAGTTGGCGCTCTAGCTGGTGAATCCGTCGCTGACAGAGCCGGTAGTCACGGATGCTCGGCCTAGAGTCTGCCTCCAAGACCAGGTTTGCGTTCTCCTCCTTGAGCTCCGCGATCGTCTCTCGAGCAGCGACGAGGTCCTGCTCGATCATAGTGACCTTCTTGATCATGGCGGCCTCCCGGTGCCGAAGTTTCGCAGCGACAAGCTCCTGCTCACGCCGGGCGGCCTCGAGTTGCTCAAACATCATTTCATCAGACGCGACCGATGGCGCGCGAGTCGGCTCTCGAGACGCTCGAACACCCGATCCCAGTCGTTGACTGTGCGTTCCAGACACTGACGCGCCGTCCTCGTATCCCTCCCACACCGGGGCGGCACTCTCAGAAGCTGCCTTGCGCGAAATGAGGTTCTCCTTGTCGCGCAGTTCGGCACTCAGTGACGCCACCTGCGTCTTCAAGAGATCGATCTCCTCTTGCAACTGCTCCCGCTGTGCCTCGAAGACGCGGATGGTTTCGAGCGACTGGTTGTCGCGAGCGTTCGCACGGCGCGGGTCGCGATCCTGAAGCTGCCGGAACACTTGTCGCTCTCGCGTCTTGGCCAAGTGTTCTTTGTCCACCTGCTGCTGCAGCTTCTGCTGCATGCGCTCTACCAGCACCTCCTTCGCCTTGACGCGATGCTCGCTCACCTTCAGCTGCTGCTGCAGTCGGACACATGCGGCCTTGAGTTTCTTGGTCTGCGCTTCTGAGTGCTCTGCTTCCTTCTTCAGCTTTTGCTGGTAGTTTAGCATCGAGCAAATAGGGTCCGATGAGCACCACCGTCACTCGGGACTAACAGTGAAGGTGACGAGCGAACGGCACGACAAACCTTAAGGCGCGACACCTCCGCACGAGACGAGTCGAGAGCGTTCTGCATCTCCTGCGACTTCTTCTCGACAGACGCCAGCGTGCCCTCCGTCTTGCTCACCACGCGGGAGTTCCGCTTGGACTCCAGCACCAAGTCTTGGATAATCTGACCCGCCAGCACCAGCATGGCAAACGTCATCGCCATCAGATCACATCCATCGGATAGAGAAATCGTCGGCTACATCGCCCACAGCGTACCTCGTTCTTGCGGTCGAGCTGGACAACAAAGTCCTGGACAAGCTCGAGCAGTGAGTCTGGGTCCGGGACCCCTGAGTCAGCAGACCTCCCATCGTCGCGGAAGCGAATCGCCGGAAGTGCGTTCTTCCGCAGCAGGTCATTCAGTCCACGCCACTCGTCTCGACGCTTGCTATCGCGACGCGGTGGCGTCACCGGAGGCATATCGATCGTCGCCGCGAAGCCGCTGGCACCGCTGACGCCGCTCGAGGTGTTGGGCGACAGCTGCTGTACGCTTGCGCTGAGGTATCGATCCCACTGGTCATGGGCGCCGATAGAATTGCCATCCGATTGGCTCGACAGTACGCTGGAGGAGAACAGCGCGCGCTGAAGCCGCGGGGGCCGACCGTCGTTGGTCTCGTCTGTAAGGCTGTGACGGGTGGAGCTTTGGTGCGAGATGGGCGGCTCGCTACGCCTCTCGTTCGCCAGTCTATCAGTGCCAGGCTGTCCGCTGGTGGTCTCCGCTTGAGCCGAAGCCGGTGCCGGGGTTGGCGTCTGGACACCCAGCGCGTGGCTCAGCTCCAAGTCTTGGGGTCGACCAACGCCCGACGACAAAGAAGAGGAGGACGAGGCCGACGCGACGACGGCCTGCGGAGTCATCTGGTACACGGGTGGGAGTCGGTCGTCTGGAGTCGTCGGCGTCGGCGTGGCCGCCCCGAACTCCGAGGTCGTGTCCAAGTCCGCCGACTCGCGGCCCTCGCTCTTGTTGCTCAGCGTGTCGCCGACGTGGCGCTCGAACGCATCGGCACCGTCCAGACTGTGCGGGTCCAGGAACGACCCGAAGCTCGAGCCCGACACGACGGACCGGCCGAGCAGCATGGACCGGTCCAGCGAGTCGTCCACCACGCGGCTCTCGCTGTCCGGGGCGGCCTCCCGCTCGGTACGAGAAGGCGGCTGGGTCGTCTGCCGCGCTTGCGGCGCGTCCCGCTCGCCAGTCGAGCTTCCCGCCTCGCTCGGGCCGAGCCCGTGCGCCTCGTCGACGAGCAGCAGGTCGTCGTCGCCCAGCAAAACGAACCGCGGCGAGCCCGACGAGTCGTCGTGCGAACCGCTCAGCCCGCTCAGCGATACACCCGACGCGAGGCTACCGCTGCCGCTGCCGCTCGCTGCCTCTCCTCCCTCCTCCATCTCGACCTTGGCCGCGAACCGCGCGGCGTCGCCGTCGACTCCCAAGTCACTCGGCGTGAGCGCCTCCTCGTCCAGCTCTCCGCCCGACAGGCCGCCCGCCAGCGCGCCTAGGCCGAAGCCGTTGTCGCGCAGGAACTGGTCCACGCTGGAGCAGCTCGCGTCGCTGCCCGCGCCGTCCGCCGCGCTCGCCGCCTCGACGTCCGCCATGCCCGGCGACCGACAGCTTTGAACGTTCGAAATGGCGCCTTGGTTTGTCAACTTTATCGAGGTGTCGCCATCACATTGTTCCTGTTGTATTTGATTTCAGAGGTGCTCTTTTGATATATTGTACATGTCGATTGTAAAGTCCTCAATTATTGATAACATTGACCACAAAGGAAGAATTCTCGACATACAATATTCAATATACTTTTAGAGGTATTCATTTCCAACGCAGTCGTCAGCATTCCATTCCCACACTGAAACGGCCAGGCGAATGACGAAGGCCGGAGGGGGAGCGAGGACGTGCCGCCGCGCGCTGGCGCTGCTGCTCGTGCTGCTGGCCGCTCTGCTTCTCGCGGGGACCGACGGGTTCCACGAGGACCCGTACAAGGTGCTGGGCGTCAAGCGGTCGGCCTCGGAGGGCGAGATCAAGCGCGCGTACCGCGACCTGGCGCTCAAGTGGCACCCCGACAAGGTGCGAACGGAAGGAGGCCGTCGGAGCCTGCTGTCAACTCGCTAGACACGTCTAGGGTAGACACATTGCGCGTGCTAACACGTCCGATACGGCGCTGTCTTGGTGGCGGTGCGGCGGTGACCGACAGAACCCGGGGAACTCAGATGCTGAGAAGGAGTTCATGCGCATCGGTTCGGCCTACGAGCGGCTCGTGGACAACAAGAGCGGTGGCGCCGGCGCGCGCGAGCACGAGTACGCGCGCCAGCGCCAGCAGGAGTTCTATCGGCGGCAGCAACAGCAGTACTACGGCTACAACGGCCGCGGCGGCTTCCAGTACCAGCAGTTCCCGAGCGGCATGAACGGCTCGCCGCTGTTCTACGCGTTCGTGCTCGTCGCGGTCGCCGCTGGCGTCCTCTCGATCCTGCCGACACTGCTCAAGACCGCTGGTGACGGCAACGACACCAGTGCACAAGGTCAACGAGGGACGCAAGCCAACGCGGACCGTCCGCGCGAGCAGGTGCGTCAGTCGCTTTCTGTTGTCTGGTGTTGCTCCGACGCGGTTGGCTGATGGTGTTGTGGCGGGGACGGTTGCCCAGGCGAAGCCACAGCCGAGCCCGCTGGAGCAGCTCGCCAAGGTCTACTCGCCGTCGATCTTCGCGTTCAAGCCGGTGTACCTCACCGCGCGAGGACGCCGCACGCTCCTCTTCTTCCCTGACGAGTACCGCTACGGCTGCAGCGTCCGAGGTGCGGCGTGGGGCTGTTGGTGGTTTGAGTCTGTGAGTTGCGCCTGACTTTGCTTCATTGTGTCGCACACGTCTTTGCCAGAGCAATTTGCGATGATGGAGAAGCTGGCGGTCGAGTTCCGCCACGACCCCTTGACGTTCTGCTGGCTGGATTTGGACGTACTCCCGCCGCAGCAGGCAAAGCAGTGGCAGGCGCAGCTCAAGGCGTCTGCGAATCGTACGTTGTCCAGCATGAATCGGCTCATGCACCCGCAGCAAACTGAGTTATCCTGGCATTCGTGTGACTGTCCAGCGTTTGTCGTCGCGCTCAGCAACAAGGGCAAGAAGATCTCAGTGCTTCCCACGGGAACCGCCAAGTTGGAACTCGAGTCCGTCCAGAAGTGGATTGTGCGTCTCGTTGGCGGTGAGATATCCCAAGAAGAGTCCATCGCTGGTCTGTTCGAGTGACACAACGAGCGCCACACACATGTACAGCTAGCTACTAGGCTCTACCCACGGGACTTCTGGACGACGTAGAGCTCTCTTACAACTCTCTTGCATTCCCGAACCATCAACGGTACCAATCCTCGATATCCCTTTTGTTGCTGGACTGAAGGTTGAAGTACTGGGACCGGTCCCGCACAAGCGGAGGCAGCTCCGTGCTCCGTCGGTACTGCTCGTCGAAGCGGTCATGGGCATGGTGTTCCGGGGTGATCAGGGACAAAATCTCCTTCATGCGCTCATCCAGCGCGTTTTGCTGTCGTGCAAGTTCTTGCAGCTGCATCAGAATGGCACTCTGCTCACTCGATCCAGGTTCCTCTGCTGTGGTGAGAGGCAATGGAGTCGACTCTGAGGTGGATATGCCTTGGTCCAGCGGGGTTGAGCTGCGCTTCTTGAGTCGCTTCGGAGGGGGCAGCGCAGCCGGGTCGAACGATTTGATCCTGCGGATCGCTGACTCGTGGACTTCGGTGCTGCTACCTGTCGCGACCACAAGTGGCTGCAAGTTCCGGAGGCCCGACTGATGCTCTCCGATGCCATTTCCAGAGGCCAAGCCGGAACGAACTGATGTTAGCGCCGCATTGATTCGCGCATGATCCGACGAGCTGATTGACGTTCGTGAACTCGATGTTCTTGCGCTGGTGTGTGAAGACAGACCACTTTTGTCCGCGTGTGTTGGGGAACGGGGTCGTTGGCTCGACGCAAGAGCTGCTGCTGCCGCCGCCGTCTGTGGATCCAATATCAAGGAACTCCTCGCGGCAGAAGATCGTGCCGCCAAAGCAGCGGATCCCGCCACCGATAATCGTCGATCATTCGGAGCTCCCGCGGTTGCTGGCTGTGGCAGGAACTCCTGCAGCACGGGGAGTGTGTCGATGGACGCACCCATCGGTAGCACACCTTGAATCCCTTCGGTGCGCCACATGACAGCCAGACCTTGCAGCAGCGTGCGCGACTTCCCTCCGTTCTCGTACATCAGCGTCAATACCTTCCGTGACCGCAGCATCACTAGCTGATGGACGGAGCGCATCACGCTCGGGTGGCGAACAAGCGTCGACAAGATGGTCTGGCGGTCCACGCAATGGGTCTCGCAGAAGTCCAGCGCCTGGATGGTCGCGAGTCGCGCCTTGCGTGGGTTGACGATGCTGAACTCGCCAAAGCACGTGTTCGGGCCGAGCGTCGCCACGGGTAGGAGGCCAACCAGCGCCTGCGCGTGGCCGACGAAGACAAAGTACATCTCCGAGCCGTACTCGCCTTGCCGGATGATGTCTTCTCCCGGGAGGTACAGCTTGACTTCCATCGCAAGGTACAAGTCGTGTACAAACTCGGCGTCACACCCGGCCAGGAACGGCATACGGTGCGGCATGACCTGCTCACAGAAGAGATCTGCCACCTTGGCGCGGATTGGACGTGCCATCTGCGAGAAGATCTCACGGTCGTGCTCCTTGTTTTCGCGGTTCACCTTGCGCCAGTTGAAGATGTTGGCGCGTACTTCGTCGCGCAGCTTGCGAGGGAACCCGCGGTGCTGCATGAAGACGTTGACTTGGTCCATCTTCTGCCGGTCCTCGGTCTCTCGAATGTAAAGCTGCTGGAACAAAGACACCACGTTGGTGATGCCGTACGCGAACACGCCGGCGCCGACTGCCATGGCTCCCAGCGAGAAGAGGCGACCGAGGTTCGTCTTGACCGTGACTGTGATGCGCATTTGGCACGACCGATAGGGACAGAACAGTGCGATCGTCAGAGTGGAGCTTTCTCCTCGCTTTGAATGGAGGAGAAACACGTACTGTCACCGTATCCGACCGTGGTCATGGTCATGATGGACCAGTAAAAGGCCGCCATGTACTTGGTGCCGAGCCGCGCGTCTTGTAACACCCGCGAGTCGATGGCGAGCGCGAGCTGGTCCTCGTCGTTGAAGGCCAGGTACGCGAACACGCAGCTGAACACGTGCGACAGCGCCAGCACAACGAACAGGAAGCTCCCGAGGCTGCTGACTTTGGACGAGATGAGCAAGGAGTACTCGAGCCGGCGCTGAATGCGAGGAATCCCCACCACGCGCAGGAGTCGGAGACACCTCGAGAACGGGTAGAGCCACGGACGCGCGACTGCGAACTGGAACAAGCGCGACGACGCTGACCCGTGCGCCGAGTACATGAACGGGTCCTTGTTCTCGACGAGCGCGTAGAACGGAAACGTCCAGACGAGGTCTTGTAGGAAGTAGTTCCGCGAGTAGTGGCGAAAGATCGACGGCAGCGAGAAGTGGAGCTTGCCGTCGCGCTCGACAGCGGTGTTGAAGCTAGCAGAGCATGGCCGTTAGATGAGCATTGAGTCACATCACGCTAGATATTCATCGTACTTGAGGAAAATGTCGATGAAGAACATGGTGTCGACAAAAAAATCCGACTGCAGGATGTCTCGGCGAGCGACCACGCTGATCTCGGAGAAGCAGAGCTCGAATGGCACGGTGACCAGGATCCCTGCAGCATGCGCACTAGGAGTTAGCGCGACTTCTGTCGACACATCCGACATGCAACGAGGTCTCACATGTCATCAGAAGGATCTGGAAGATATCCCAGCACGCGCGAAACCGGCCGTGGGGGTGCAGCGTATACCTTCTTCGAGCTTTAAAGTCGGACAGGCCCGGACGGTTAGCAAAGTAGGCCATCTCATCTTCCGCGTCCGATATGGCCTGCCGCATGAATGTCTGGCTGTCAGGGTCTTCCTCGTCGTGCTCGGACTCGGATCCACCACCATCGCTCTCGTGGCGGCCATCCTCAGGATTAGTGTACACGAAACCGGACAGAATGTCTTCAGTACCAGGCTTCGCGGCAGCGTCAACGGCGGTGGCAGACACCTTCTTCATCTGATCATTCGACATGAACCGAAGGCGTCTCGTGCTGACGCGGCGAACGGGCAGCTTCGACTGACTGAGTGATATCTGCGCAGGCTTCGAGCCCGTCTTGTTGTCGTTGTCGAATGCGTGAGCCAGGTCACTCGAGTCGTCGAGCTCATAGTCGTGCTGCCGGCCGCCAGTCCTGGAGCTGCGGTGGCTCTTGGTCGACCGCTGGCTCCTGTTGACCGTGTCGAAGCGGGTCGAGATGGCCGAGATGTACACCTTGGACGACGGCGAGACCTTGGGCGTCTTCCCCTCCCTCCCTGAGCGGAAGGCGATCCGCTCCATGATGGACGACGTCATGGCCTCGAAGCGGTCCTGCCGCGGCCGCGGCGGCCTCCCAGACATGGCCCCTGGCGCTCGTCCGGCGCGCGAGAGACCTGTCCAAGGCGCAGGATGGCAGAACCCACCGTCGCTGCTCTCGCCTGTGCACTGATTGCCCCGCGCCAGTCCGCGCTGCTCTCGCGTCGACCAGCAGGTTGACTCAGCAGCGCCAAAGATAGCCTCCCACCTCCTTGCACTCCCAGAATGGCTACATCTATTCACACGTCGCACATTGATCTTCAGAATGAATTAAAGCGTCTTTAGTGAGCCGCGCTGTATTAGGGTTTCATCATTAGGGTTTCGCGTTAGGGTTTCGCGCGACCAGTCAAGCGCAGCGTGTCAATCCGTCACCGCTCGCCACGCTCGACTCGCCTTGCCATGTCGCGACTTGCGCGGGCGGCGGCGCCGCTGCTGCGCTCGCGGCCGGCAGGCGGCGTCCCTGCGCGGCGCTTGGCCTCGTCCTCGTCCTTCTCCTCGCTCCTCTCGCGGGGAGCGGCGCGCCGAGAGGACACGGCGGCGGACGAGGGCCACGAAGCGCAGGGCGACCGGCCCAGACGGCGCACGGCCGTGTCGACGCAGCACGCACACCTGCTCGAGGCGTTGCGCGTCTTCCACGCGCGCGAGCGGCACTTCGCTGTGCCCTTCCGCTTCGTCGTGCCGTCCTCCTCGTCCTCCTGCCAGTCCCAGGAGCTCGGCAGCGGCGACGCGCCGCCGGAGTGGCCGCGCGAGCTCCACGGCTTCCCGCTCGGCGTGCGCGTGCACCGCCTCGTGCGCGCCGCGCCCGGCGGCAAGGGGGCGGCAGCTGGCGCGTCCGCCAAGAGGCTGCGCGCGCAGCTGGTCGACATGGGCTTCCCGGTGGCGCGCTGGCGCGACTACTGGTTCACGCACGTCTACCTACGCGCGCTCGAGACGTACCGGCAGCTTCAAGGCGACCTGTTCGTGCCGCAGAAGTTCGTCGTGCCCGAGGACGACCCGCGGTGGCCTCGAGCCACGTGGGGCGTCGCGCTCGGCCTGCACGTGGCCCAGCTGCGCAAGCAGCGCGAGGAGCTGCCGCGCGACCAGATCGACGCGCTCGACGCGCTGGGCTTCGTCTGGAGCGTGCGCGACGCCAAGTGGACCGAGTACTTCCTGCCGGGCCTGCGCCGCTTCCACGAGCTGCACGGCCACGCGGACGTGCCGCTGGCCTTCGCCGTGCCCGAGGACGACCCGCGGTGGCCGCGCCAGCTCGCCGGCTATCTGCTCGGCCGCCACGTGTACATGGTGCGGTCCGGCAAGTACGCGGCGCAGGCGGCCGCGAGCCAGGACGAGCTGCAGCGGCTCGGCTTCTCCATGAGCGTATCGGAGAAGGCGTGGAAGGAGAACATCTTCCCGGCGCTCGAGGCGTTCGCGCGCGAGTTCGGCCACTGCGACGTCCACCAGGAGTTCGTCGTGCCGGCGCTCGACCCGTGGCCCGCCAAGGCATGGGGGCTCAAACTCGGCCAGACCGTCAAAGGCATCCGCCAAGGAGCGTACGAGCCGCAGACCCGCGCGAGCCGCGCCGAGCTCGAGGCGCTCGGGTTCGTCTGGAATGCGCGCCACCGACTCGAGAAGACGGTGCGCACCGTGGTGCTGCCGGCACTTGAGACGTACGCCCGAGTCCACGGCGACCAACTGGTGAGCACCGACTTCGTGGTGCCCGACTCGGGCGAGACGTGGCCGGCGCGCACGCGCGGGTTCCGCCTCGGGCACTGGATCAGCCGCGTGCGCGCGGGGCAGATCGAGCTGCCTCGCCACGTGCGCGACGAGCTGGACGCCGCCGGGTTCATCTGGCGCTTCAACGACGCGCGCTGGAACGACGTGCTGCTGCCGTCCTTCCGCGCGTACCACGACATCCACGGCAGCTGTGCGCGCATGTCGACCAAGTTCCACGTGCCGCACGAGCCGCCGTACCCGCGGCAGGCTTGGGGCGTCAACCTCGGCGGCGCCATGTGGCACATCCGCAACGGCGACACGTACGTGGCCAGCGACGACAAGCAGCGCGAGCTGCGGGCGCTCGGCGTGCTCGAGTGAGGAGAATGCCCGTGCGGGAGGGCACCGGGATAGATTCTTGATTATGTACTTACCTCAAACAGCTCAACCTAAAGACGCGCCAATCCACGTCAACAGCTAAGCGTCACGCCACCTCCACCTGCCGCTCGCTCTGCACATACAGCACACGCTCGGAAGGCGCGTCGTGTCCGTCGATCTGGAGGCGGAACGGCGGAAACCGAAGCTTGCCAGCCCGCGTGGCCAGCAGCCGCTTCTGCGTCACAAACTCGCCCGAAGTGCCAGTGTTTGCTGCAGCCGGCGCGAACGAGAACGCTTCGCTCTGCTTGCCGACCACGATCCAGTCCTTGCCTTGCCGTTCGTCCACGTACAGCACCGCGCGGTGGTTGTGCTCTTCTGTGGACCCGTTGGTGCACGACACGCGAACGACAAACGTGATGTCGTCGCTGGCAGCAAACTCCGGTGCGGACGACGGGGAACACGGCAGCGCGATTGGCTTCTTTGGCGCCACATCGATGCGATAGAGTGGGCCAGCAACTGCCTGCAGCGGAACGTTGAGCACGAGCGTCTTGCGAGCGAAGCTAGCCATTTCGGCACCGATTGGTGTCGTTGAAGAGGTGAAAGATGCGTCTCCGTCGAGGTAATTCACGTCCAGAACGAGCTGACCAGCGGTAACAACTCGCGTGGAGTCGCATCCGTCGCTCGTCGGCCACTCCAACGTGAACGTGAGATGAACGGTCTCACGCGGTCTCAGCATCGTGCCTCGGACTGATGCATTCGGGTCTGACACGAGCTTCGGGACAAGCGTTCGGGCACTCGATGAGTCTTCTCGGAACTCGAGGCGGTAGTCACGGACAGCCACGCCAATGTGGTCGTTGCACTGGAGCGACAGCCCCACAAACACCAAGGGCCCTACACGCTTGAGTCGGAGCCGATCAACGAACGGCCGGAAGACGCGGAACCAGCTTTCGGTGCGTCGAATCTCCATTGCGCACGCCGCCCTCTCGTGTTGAGTCGACGCTTTATCGAGCGCTTCCTTCTTCTGCATCGACCGGTCAACAATCTCGTGCTGGTACCGAACCTGAGCGGCCAGCGTCACTTCAGGAGGGGCGTCGGCAAAACTGGCAGAGCGAGAGCTTGAGTCGTCATCTTTGCGGCTGGAGAGTCCGATTGTGGACTGGACTTCCACTTGAACTGTGTACACCAGTGTTTGCCCAGGAGACATACTAGTGACAGGAAGGACTAGCTTGCTGTCAGCAGAGTCGTCTGCACCACTGCTCGCTGCGATGACTTCAGTGTCCCGTTGATTCTCCCCCTTCCGCCTCGCACTGATCAGTTTGGCGCTGGCGTCAACGCACTCCTCGTTCATGACGTACACTTCCAGTACGCCGTTTGTCACGTGATCGTCTCGCGCGTGGATCAACACGTCCACAGACTCGGTATCCGAGTCCGGGACAAGTACTGGAGGCCCAACGAGCTCGATGTGGAGCGTACTCTCTCGCTTGGCGATCGTGAAACGCGTCGCATCCAAGGCTGCCGCGGAGAAGAGGCGGAACGTGTTGCCTGCGAGGACACACTCGACGCCAGTGCAGACATAGTTGCCCACCGGGATGTCCGCCTCGAAGAACTCGAGGTCCACGCTCCCGCGTTCATGAAGGTAGACGTTGCTCTCTTCTAAGAGAACAGCCGATCCGACGTCTGCTGAGGGGTTGACAATGGTCTGACGCTCGGGAAGGTGATCAGTAGGAGAAGGCAGGTTGCTCGAGTCCGACTCCGATGGTTTTCCGAAGGTCTCGTCCAAGATCGACTTCCTCCGCGAGCTCTTGTGGGTCGTCAGTGAGTCGTCGATACTCCTCCCACTCATCGAAGTGACTCTGGGGTTGGTTTGGCTCTCAACCGCCCCACCGCTGTTATCTTCTTCCAGCGCAAAGCTGTCCAGGCGAGGGACACTCGTTTGATCTGGGGCAACAGGAACCGGACGAGCGCTGGTGCTTGCGCTCAAGTCAACGCTGTGCCAACCATCGCTTCTCGCTGAGGATTCCTCGTCCACATTGGCAAACCTGATGCGCAGCTTTTCAATGAGGATGCCTGCTGGAAACCGGTTCGTGACGTGGAGTGAGACGCGGATCTCTCCGTGGTCAAGCGTGGTGGTCGGCGATTGCATAGTCTCAATGGACACCTTTGGTTGAATCAGCTCGCCCATATTCATCTTCGATGGGTGCTCGCTGTCGTCTCCATGCTCTTGGCTCTCGAGGCTCTCGACAAGAGCGTTCATAAGCTGGTCCAGGTAATCCCTTCCAAGCTCTGCCTTCTCCTCTTGAGCGACCTGCAGCATGCTGAAGCACGCAGCAACAGCTTGTCCGGAGCGGCCAAGCGCCAACTCGGCGCTGCAAATGTGCTGGACGCAGTCGCCAAAGAGAACCCACCACTTGTCTTCCTCACACTGGCGCGCGTGAGAACGGAAAAGCCTCGACGCGCTCTCAAACTCGCGGTGGCGGACGTGGTAACGAGCGCACTCACCGCCGAGGAAGACCGCGAACCGGTGGCGTCCAGCTCGCGAGAAGTGCAGCGATGCGAGGTGCGACATCTCCCACACGCAGCGCTCGTACCGCTCGCCAAGCTCCCGCGTCTCGAACACTTGGCGCAACCATTCATACCACGGCGTGGATGAATCGTCTTCTTCGCTCACGGCGGCCTGTTGTGAAGTGGTCGTAGGTGTTCCTGAAGGCGACGGACTTGGAGAGGAATATCCAGCTGCGTTGCTGGCCGACGCGAACGCTCGTAGCACTCGTCGAGCCAAGTACAGAACGTCTCCGAGATGCCGTGACATGGCTTCTGGTGTGATCGCTTGCGTTGCCTGCGTCGGGACGCTGGCAGATGACACTTGGTAGTCGTGCCCGCTCCAGGAGAGCTCACACGCGTATGCGATCTCAAGACAAGCTCCCACCGCCCACTGGAACGGCTGGTACCACTCGATCCCGCCCGCGGTCTCGTGCAGCTCTCGCAGATGCCGCAAGAAGGACCCGATGAACGAGACTGTTCGTTGCAGCAGCTGCGGGAAGTTGCCCATCAGGTACAGCGTGCGCATCTGGCGGCAAAAGCTGTACAGGAGAATCACGCGGGGCGACACGCGATTGGCGGCGATCGCGCGCTGCATCTTCCCGAGATCGAGCGCCAGCTGCAGTCGTTGGTTCAGCCATTAGCGATGCACAGAGTAGGCCGCCGTGGGTTAGACGCATCCGTACCGGGGACATGGTGAAGATGGCGTCGGTGCTCGAGAACGAGATGGCGTTGGGGTCATTGAACGTCCTCCGCTCAGCGTCGCTCAAGTTGACGAAGATGGCGTCCAGCTCGTCCAGCTGCAGTAAGCAGGTTACGACGGTCAGCACAGACGACTGCCACATCCATTGGCAACGCTTGACTTACGTGGCGAATGGCATCGTCCTGCAGATACATTTGCTGGTACATGAGCGCGAGTCGCTCTTTGGCGAGGAAGAACGCGCCAAAGTCCCACCCAGGCGTCGCGCGCTTGTATGCGGTGGCGGCAGACAAGTGAACAGCGCGTGAGTCCTCTCCTCCGTGACGCACCACACCGCTCCCAGACCCTACCTTGGCGTCCAGGACGCGCAGCTCCTCCTCGTACTGGAAGCACTTGACCTGGAACGCATCCATGATGCAGTGGCGCAGGCGCAGCAGCAGCTCGCCCCACTGCGACTCGTGCTGCTGCTGCTGGCCGATCACGCTCGAGCCCTCGAGCGTGTCGATCTTGCAGATGCGCTCGCCCAGCGACAGACTGGCCGCGACGCTCCCGGCGGCGCCTCCGATGAGTCCCCCGGTCGCGGCGCCCGCGGCGCCCAGCAGCCCGGCGGCGTTAGCGGCCGCCGACTTCTTGTGCGCGAAGTCGGCGCGGATCTTGTCGAAGATCTTCTTATAGACGGCGTTGGGCGTGCTGCGGCTGGCGGCGCCGGCCTTGGCGCGGCGCGTGCCCAGCGGCACGTAGAGTACCATCCACTCGACCTTGGCGGCGTTCATGGCGTCGATCCAGGCGCCCAGGCGCGCCTTGACGGCGCTCTTATACGTCTCGCTCTCCTCGCACTTGACCAGGTAGAGACACACGAGCGGCAGCTCGTCCCGGCGCGAGGCCTCGGCCGGCACGAAGTTGAGCGGCAGCTTGTCGATGTGCTTGGTCACGCCCATGAGGTTGCGCCACTCGATGGCGCGCAGCGGGAGCCGCTCGGCCAGCGACGGCGCCAGGAACTGCCACACGCCGCCCTCATCCGTGTACCCGACCTTGAGGCCTGCGCAGCGGCGTCAATACGGGGGCTCAGCGCGCGCCGAGGGTCGCGATGGACAGCGCAGAGAGAGCACATGAGCATGGACAGGGGTCGCGCTACCTGGAGTCAGCAGGTCCTGCGTGAAGTGCGGCGCGATCGTCGAGTACAGCGACGTCATGCGCTTCCTCAGTGCCTTCGTCCCTTGCTCGCCGCGCACTTTCCGTCACAATTGAATGCCCGAATCCATGCCATTTTAGCAAAGGGTTACACGTAACCTTTTTCAAAACACAATTCGTAAAACCCAAAAACGTCACAATGATTCCGTCGCAAAGCAGCTTCAATCAGGAGCCCAAGGCTGGTGATGGCCATCACCTCAGAGCCTGGGGACGGCGGCGATGGCCTGCGCGAGGCGGGCGAAGCTCTCGCCCTGGACGCGCGCGACTCCAAGCTCGAGGTCCGACGGCGGGCGGTTGTCGTGGCCAGCGATGCTGCCGGCGCCCCAGACGCTGCCGCCGTGCACCTCGTCGCTCTTGCCGAGCGCAGCCGAGCGCATGCCGAGCGGCACGAAGACCATGCCCTGGCTGGCGAAGAAAGGCATGGTGGACATGGCCGTCACCTCCTGGCCGCCGCCGATCGAGCCCGTGCTGAAGAACGTGCCGCACGGCTTGCCGATGAGCGCGCCAGCCGCCCACTGGCCGGCGCACGCGTCGAACAGCGTCTTGACCTGCGCCGGCACCATGCCGAAGCGCGTCGGGAAGCCAAAGAGCACGCCGTCCGCCTGCTCCAAGTCCGCGGGCGTCGCCACTGGCTCGTCTCGCTTGGGCACCGCGTGCATCTGCTCGAGCGCCGCCTGAGGCAACGTCTCGGCCACTTGGAACAGCTCGGCGGTCACGCCGGGGACTTGCTCGACGCCCTGCTTGACGGCGTCCGCCAGCGCGGCGCAGTGGCCATAGGTCGAGTAGTAGACGATCGCGACTTTGGTCATGCCGGGCGATCAATGGACGAGCAGCAGGTTGAATGGAGGAATGGACAACTGGGAGGGGGGAAAGCGAAGAGCGAAGGCGGTGCGCTTGTCATTGCGACCGTCGCCTGATGACGTCGACCAGAGGACGGAAGAGCTTCAAGACTCGATCCATGCGCTTCAACTTCGATGAGATCTCCGACGGCTGGCCGTCTTTCGCGCGATTCCTGGTTCTGATCGCAACCAAGGAGTGCAGCAGTTCATTGTCCCCTCTATCAATAGAGTCCACGCAGCATCGCATTGGACGGAGAAGTTCGTCTGATAAAAATACGTCCAAAGGGGAAACACCCTGAGAAAAGTTCGGTGACCACACTCACCTCATTCAGAGTTGAACCCGCCACGCCCCCTGTTCACCTCAAGTCTCACTCTCGAAGCCTTCCCCGCCACCACGATGCGAGCCAGCATCGTGTCTGCGTGTCTGCTTTCGTCTTGGCTGCTCACCGCCGGTCCCACGGAAGCCACTCGACCGTACAACTACTACCTCGGCACGTGCTTGAACGCGGCATGGATCACTCAGATGGAGGCAGAACTTGGAACATCACATACGTCTCGTGACGCGGACGGCCGCCTCATGAACCCATTTCTCCAGCCGGCGCTCCAGTACCCGCGCTACCATGTTCGTTCACCACGAAGGCATCTACCTCATTCAGTGGGTTGCTTGCTCACTACAGGGGACGTTGCTTGTGTTTTTATTGTAGCTGGACGACTGGCGCCTCACCGCGCCAGGCGCGTACTCGGATGCTTGCATGGGTGGTAGCTATAGTCTTCACGCTGCCGGATCCGATGGCGCCGGTGACGCTGGACACGTGAACGGCTCGCTCGTGCTCGACTGGCAGGGCTGGACGACGCATGCGGTGACGAGCATGGCGTTCTCCATCCTGGCACAGGAAGTGGTGAGACTACTCACGTAAGAGGCGAGCCGTGTAGCACTGCGATCTGACATCGGTACCCATGCCAGGTGGGCTTTGAAGTGTCGTTCGTCACGGGCGGGTGGTCTTCAACAGTGACCCAGCGCATGTCTTCGGTCGGCGATGGGCTGTGCACGCCGACCCACGTCAACGTTGAGGTGTGGGTCACCAGCGTCCTCGAAGCGCTGCGGGTGTACGCGAACGAGTCATACACTGCTGGTGGGATCGGCTACGCCGGCCTATCAGGGCTCTACACAACCCACGACTTCGTCGTCAACGGCACCAACGACACCAACTACGAGACTCCGTTCTACGCCGACTTCTGGAAGGACTACGTCGACAATGACGCATTGATCAACGCCACGAGCTTCTCCTTCTTGAACAACAGTGACCACTACCCTCCAGCTGAGAACGGTTGCCTTGATAGCGCAGGTCTTGGCTGCGAGAACGCGTGCTCGAGGTCTGATGCGTGCACAGAACGGGAGGCTGGAGGCAAGGAATGCATGGTCGTCATTATGATGTACGCCAGCTACGACCGCGGCTACTTGCAGGCTGTCATGTCGAACCTCGGCGTCCCTGCCTACTTCTGTTTCCTGGGCTATTCAGGATCGCTTGACTACGTGCTCGAGGCGCAGCAAAACGGTCAGCCTGTCGTCTTCTACCACTACGAACCTGACATGTTTCACCAGGCTCACCCGGGGCTCTTCGACCGCGTGTTCCTGCCACGAGCGCTACCGGAGAAGGCCCTCGTCAACACTGGGACCTATGGAGAGAACGGGTACGGCAGCCCCACCGATAACCCTGTTGCCGTCGACTTCCCGACCAATCCGCTGGCCAAGTACATCGCCTCTCGAGTAGCAGACTACCCGATCGCGTCACTCGTGTCCAAGTACACGATCAAGGACATCGACATGAACTCTTTGCTGAACAACTACATTGTAGCATCTGCAGACGACTCGGTCCCGGACAAGTACTTCGACGCAGCATGCAACTGGGTCAAGGACAACTACGATACTTGGCGGCTTTGGATCGATCGACTGCCGTTGTGCACATACGAGGCACACATGCAGCACTCCGTTTCAGGCTGTG
>JAADYB010000187.1:0-33193 GCA_023338075.1 Phytopythium litorale
GAAACACATCAACAAGTGATTGCATCATCAAATACGACCAACCAACACCGACGCCGACACCTACTCGTACGCCCACCCCGACCCCGACGCCGACACCCACTTCGGCGAATGACTCGTGGTGCCAAAGGTTCACATCCCAGTTCACGTGCAACATTTGGTTCCTCCAATGCTCGTGGGACAGCTCGACGAAGATTTGCGAGGGCAAGTAGGCCGGTTCTCCATCGGCAACGGTGGCGTTTCCGCCCGGACTCACCGGCTGCGCGAGGTGATGAGCCTCACTCGCCGGTGGCAACGGAGGCGACGAGCCGTAGGACGCGTGGGGCAGCACGAGAGCAAGTGCATGAGTCCGATCTCGATTTCCTTTTGCTTGGCTCGATTTGATGGCCGTTGCCTCACGATAACAAAACTATAAACACCAATGCGGCCAACTTGTTGACGATTGGGGCGTCGAGGGAGTGGAAAGCAGCCCAGCAATAGCTCTTCCGGCGTCATCAACGCTCTCCGCTATAAATACGACCATGGGATTGTCTCCACGCCACCAGCGCTATCACCGAGACGGCGTGGCATTTCGTCGCCCTCCGACCGATCTGCGAGGAGCGAATATGGTGCGCGGCGCAGTGGCCGAGTTCGTGGAGAGCCATGTCCTCGCGCCGGCAGTGCAGCGCGCGACATTGGTGCTCTCTTCGACGTCTGCAATGTCCAGACCGTCGAATGTGCCGGCGTTGATGGTCATCAGTGAGTGCTTCGAGCTAGCGGGAAGGGTGGCTGATGCCTCCATCAGCTCTGTCCTCGACAAGCTGTCGGTCAGTGCAGTCACATCCCAGTCCGTCGACGCAGCAGTCACGGACAAACGAGTCGAGGTGGCCGCAGCACTCGTAGCTCGAGACGAAGTCTCACGGTCGGTCGTCGACGTTGTCGTCGCGAGTGCGATCGCCTCGACGCCCAGCCGCCGTCGCCACCGCCATGACCATCACACTCAAAGCAGCCACAACAAACGCGACGTGCACCAAGACCACGCGACGATAGCGAAGGTGATCGCTGAACGGGTGTATGCCACTGACATCCTGCCGGCTGCTAGCAGACGCGTTGAGTCGGTGAAGCACAAACGCCACAGGCTGCCGCCTAGCGAGATCCCTGCCAAGGACAGAGGAGGTAGACAACACACCAAGCAAACAGCAGTGAAGGCTGAGGCAGCGCCACCGCCACTCCCGGCGCCGACTCCTCCACCGTCGTCAATCAGCGCCGACAGTCTGCGCCACATCGCCAAGTCGCTTGTCAGCTCCGCTGCGACTGCTGCAATCCACTTGGTCCTGGACGCGACCGCCTCCAAGGCGCCAGAGTGTGTCACCGACACGGAGGCGGACTCTGGAGACGGTGTTCAGGCCGCTTCAGTCTCCAGCATCGCCGTCGTAGCCGTCGAAGCTGTCACAGTCGGGGAAGGGGAGGTCTCAGCGGCGCCTTCACCAGTTCCAACACCCGCAGTCGTGTCCAAGCCATCGCCACGGTACACCGCCCCCTCCACCGTTCGTCTCGTGGCTCCAAACTCACTCGCTTCACCTCCTTGCTGTATGACGTACACAGACGCAAGCGACACACCGCCAAGGCGACGGCCAGGACCATCGAAGACCCTCCCGCCGCCTCCCCACAGCCGCCGCCGCCCTCGCACCTGCCGCCCATCCGACTGCCTTCCTCTCCTCGCAGCGGCATCGACCACGTGCAGCTGACACCGAGGACGGCGCGGACAGCAGCTGCAGCGATCGCTTCTCCCCGCGAGTCGACTGCCGTCAGTCCGCCGCGACCAGCGACGCTGCTGCCGCCCGTGGTGACGACGCCGCGCTCGTCCTCGTCGCACGCATCGCTGGCCGCCATCTACCATCCGTCGGCGCCTCGTCCTCCACCGACGTCGTCATCCAAGCCGCCGAGACACTCGCGTCCACCGTCGGAGCAGCCGGCCGAGTCCTCACTGACCGACAAGAGCAGGAGCCACAAGGAGAGGAGGCACCGCGACAAGGACAAGGCCAAGACGCCGTCCGGGTACTGCCAGCGGTGCGCGCTGGACGGTCGCGCGTGCAAGCTGCGCGACTGCCTCAAGCACCAGCCGCCACTGCGTCTCCCGCCGGCGCGGCGAGCGCAGCCAGCCGAGCTGTAGCCCTCTAGACACTGGACACGACACGATGTGGATGATGGAGAGTGAAGCGAGTCGCTCGCGAATATATTAGGGGGCGTCGATCGATGACGTACCGGTCGCTGCCTCGGGTCGCTCTCGCCGTGCTCACTCGAGCTCGAAGAGTCCGTCGATCTCGAGCTCGCGGATGCGCGCCAGGTTCTGCTCCAGCACGTGACGGTCTGCGTGCGTGAGCATGATGCTGCCGGGCGTGGTGAACATGTCGACGGTGCGGCGCACGAGGTCACCGGGGCCCACGAAGATCTCGCTCTTGAGGAACGCGGGCATGTGGCGGATCTCGTCCAGCCCCGGCGCGCTCTTGAGCACGCCGTCGCGGAACGATACCAGCATGGCTTCGCAGCCGTACTGCTTGAGCTCTCGCGGCCGGTCGGGCAGCGCGGCGAAAGCGGCGGCGTCCAGCACGCTGTCGATGGCTGCGCTCACCTGGTTGTAGCCGACGCAGCGGTCGGCGATGGGCACCCACGCGCCTTCCCCGCCGTGGCATCGCGCGCCGACCTCAATGAGCACAGGTGCGCCGCGGCAGAGCTTGACCTCGCCGTGCGCGGGACCCTGGCGCACGCCCAGCGCGTCGAGCACCTGCATCTGGTAGTCGATGAGGGCGGTGACGACCTCGTTGGCCTCGTCGGCGGCCACGAGCGAGAGCCCGAAGTAGACGAACGCGGCGTCGTTGACGCGGCGCTTGTCGTACTTCCAGACGGCCACGACCTTGTGCTCGCCGGCGCGCGAGACCGAGTCGACGACGTACTCGTCGCCCTCGAGGTACTCCTGCAGCAGCACGGCGCGGTTCTCGATGCCCAGGCCGTTGATCTTGCCCAGAATGCCGTGGAACGTGCGCCGCGCCTCGTCCAGCGACAGACACAGCACCACGTCCTCCGTCCCGGCGCTCTCGAGCGGCTTGAGCACCACCTCGAACGGCTCGGGCTGGAGCTCGTGCAGGATGAAGGCCTCGGCCTCTTCCCACGTCGTGGCGCGCACCTGCTTGACGGCGCGCACCCCGGCAGAGCGCAGCGTCTCGCCCATCAGGTACTTGTCCCTGCGCGCGTCCGAGTGCTGCAGCAGGTTGCCGCCCTCGAGGCCCAGCGCGTGGGCCAGCGCGTCCGCGAGCTTGACGCCGAGCTCGGCGCCGGGCAGCACGGCGCAGACGCTGCCGCCGCACTCGTCGGCCGCCTGCTTGACGGCCGCGGCCGTGCGCTGTAGGTCGCCGTCGAACGCGACCGTGGCGGCGAAGGCGAGCGTCAGGCCCTCGGGGATGAGGCTGGCCACGTTCTCGATGTTCTCAAGCTTGTCGCTGTAGACGCAGACGCAGGGCAGTCCACGCGCCATGAGCTCATGCGCCAGCACGGCGCCGGTCGAGAACGGGTCCACGACGACGGCCACGCGCGCGGGTTCCTGGGGAGAGGCCGGCGGCTTGGGCACCACGTCGTACAGTCCGTGAACCTCGAGCTCGCGCACGCGCGCGTAGTCCCGCTGCAGCTGCGCCTGATCCTCGTGCACGAACAGGAAGCTGCCGGGCGTCGAGAACATGTCGACCGTCTTGTCCAGCGCGTCGCCCGCGTGCGCGTGCATCATCTTGGCCACAAAGGACGGCATACTCTCGATCTCCGACAGCCCCGGAAGCCCCGCGAGCGTGCCGGACTGGTACGAGACGAGCATGGCCTCGCAGCCGAAGGCGTGTAGCGCCAGCGGCCGGTCGGGAAGCTTGTCGAAGGCCTCGGCGTCCAGGTACGAGTCGAGCGCGGCCTCGACATGGTTGTAGCCGAGGCAGCGGTCGACGATGGGCAGGTACGAGCCCTCGCCGCCGTGGCAGCGCGCGCCGATCTCGACCAGGCAGGGCTCGAGTCCCTGTCCGTCGGGCCGGCGGACGAGCTTGACCTCAGCGTGGGCCGGTCCGTGGCGGATCTCGAGCGCGTCCAGCACCTGCAGCACGTAGTCGACCATGGGGGAGAGCGTCGCGTCGGCGGCGCGCAGGATGACGCCGTAGTAGACGAACGGCGCGTCGTTGGCGCGGCGCTTGTCGTACTCCCAGACGGCGACGCACTTGTGTCTCCCGTCGCGCGAGACCGTGTCCACGACGTACTCGGTGCCCTCCAGGTACTCCTGCACGAGCGTGGCCGTGTTCTCGAGCCCGAGCCCGTTGATCTTTCCCTGCACGTTACCGAACGCGCGGCGCACGGCGTCCAGCGACTCGCACAGCGCCACGTCGTCACTGCCGGCGCTCTCGACGGGCTTGACGATCACGCGCAGCGCGGCGTCCTCGTCTCCGTCCGGGCCGCCGAGCAGGCGGCGCTCGTCGGCCACGAAGGCCTCGATGGACGCCCACTTGGTGGCCATGCGCTGCCGCACGGCGCGCAGGCCGGCCGCGCGCACCTTTTCGCCCATGAGGAACTTGTTGCGGCGCGCGGCCGAGCCTGAGGACCCGTTCGTCGTGAGCCCCAGCCGCTCCGAGAGCTTGTCAGACAGCTGCACGCCCGTCTCGGCGCCCGCAAGCACGGCCACCACGCGCACGCCGGGCACCTGCGCTACGGCGCGCAGCGTGGCGTACAGAGCGCGCTCCGGGTCGTCGCTGGCGTCGAGAGGGCCGGGCTGGTCCGCCGCGGGCTTGCCGGGCTGGTGGAAGATCTCGGCGGCAAAGCGCGCCGTGAGCGAGGGCGGCAGGTGCTGGATGAGGTCGCGCATGACGTGCAGCGTGTCGGACCAGACGCAGACGACGGCCAGGCCGCGCGCGAGCGCCTTGTCCGCGAGCGTCTGGCCGGTGGAGAAGGGGTCCACGACCACGACGGCGGCCTGCGGCTCCTCGTCCGCGGCGGCCGCCTCGGCGATGCGGAAGAGCGCGCGGTCGGCGGCCTCGCGGCGCTCGCGCGCGTTGAAGAAGCGCCGGTGCAGCACGTCGGACGCCGTGAGCAGCCCGCGTTGCGCGCGCAGCCGCGGGTCGAATGTGGCCGCGCGCTGCAGTGGCCGGAAGCCCGAGAGCGGCTGCGTGGCCGCCAGCGTCACGCGCGCCGTGCCGGATCGCAGATGCACGCGCTCGTCGAAGGTGACGGCGCGCTGGTCGGCCGACAGCGCGCGGAACTCGGTCGCAGAGGTGGAGGCGAACGTGGTGGTGGAGGCGGACGTGGTGGTGGAGGCGGATGCGGATGCGGATGGGGACGGCGGCGCGGACGGGGAGTGCGGACGCGCCGCGGACGGGGACGCCGGCGGCGACGGCTTGGCGGACGTGTTGCCCATGGTCGCAGGTGCGGGGGGGGGGGTGCGGACGGGCGGGCGAGAGCGGATGTGGGGACGGATCCGCGCGGACCGTCCCGGGTGGCGGCGGAGCGGACGGATCGGATCGTCCGAGACGACTGGTGGATGCGGACGCGGATGGCGTGCGGACGCGGGCTTCTTTCTTTTTTATTCCCTGCCTGTCTCTTGAAGCGCGCGGAGACTCTTGGGGATCGCGGACAAGCGACAGACCGACCGCCGGTCGAAGGTTCTGCGGACGGTCCGCGGAGGTCAACCACCGGTCCGGCTGGTCAAAGGAATCGCATACAAACGGCAAGGTGTTTTCGAATTCCGTCGGATGCATCTAATAGGTCGCCCGTTCTTTTCGCCGGAATAAAACGGGCACAGCGTGATGCCAGCGGTCAGCCCAGCGGTCACCGGTCAGCCCAGCAGCGATCAGCGCTGGCCATGGGCGGCGACTGACGGGCCGCTGGTCGAGTCGGCGAGCAAGCGAGCAAGCGAGCGGGTCGCTCCATGCATTGGCATGGGAAGTTCGCGGCATGATCACCACGAGGTTGGTGGACGGCATGCGAGCGTATCTTTTTCGAGCGGCGCATCTTCTGGAAAAGGCTCCGCATTTGGGTGCTATCAAGGACATCTGAATTCGAAGGAACATTGAATTAGAGTCTTCCATTATATTGTTTTTGAAGATATATATAATAATCAAATATTATATATAACAGGCTACTGGAACAAAAGAGACACACAAATCGGCGATCGTTAAATCCGGGATGTCCGCGCTTTGTCCACATGCGACCGGGCACCTCACCCCCTCGTCCCATATCTGACGGAAACCCTCTGGAACTCGATCGTCCGCGATACCTCGAAATGCCAGTGATGCCGATGCCCATACGCGTGTGCTCCCTTCACTGCTGCTGCTGCTGCTGCTGCTGCTGAGTGTGCGCCTTGACAGCGCCAGTCGCCAAAAAGCGGACGGCTGGGCGGAGGAGGAGCGCGTGCGGACGGATCTGGCGGCCAGGGATGTTGGTGTTTGGTCACGAAGGCCGAAGGCCGAGACGACACTTGCGCTCGGCTCGGCCGCCCCTCAGGGGCAAGCTCCCGGAACAGACGGCTGCTCCTCCTGGATGCGCCGAGACTGTGCACAGCACTATACAGGTAGCGTTGAGGTCGGCCGTAGCATGGCAAGCGACGTGGATACCACCGACAAAGGCATTTCGGCGCGCCGAGGCGTTTGATCCACGGGATGACGGTCGAAGCGCGTCACACGGCCCTTGACGAGACCGCCACCGCTGCGCTGGGTTGCCGTCTTCTTGCAAAGAATGGCGCTCGTTCGGGTCAAGAGAGGAGGATACCCAGGCAGCAAGATGTACCGTCAGGCGGGTCGAACCACAAGCGTGAGGCGCCGACGTCGGTGGCGTGCTCGGCTGCGGAC
Organism: Phytopythium litorale; assembly: GCA_023338075.1. NCBI lineage: Eukaryota > Oomycota > Peronosporomycetes > Pythiales > Pythiaceae > Phytopythium > Phytopythium litorale. Next base: position 6,840 of record JAADYB010000187.1, read on the forward strand.
TTGCTGCCAACGTTGTGTGCGCGGATCAGGAAGGTCTGCCCGACCTTTGCATGGGGCAGCGAGCCACGCGGAAACGAAGACTCACCGCCCTACGACGGCGACGGCGCATCCAGACGCAGACTAGCTCGTGGAGCCTGGTGTAGAGTGGTCGCATCACGAGGCGCTTCTGGGCTTGGATGATGAAGTACAGGCCATCGAGCAGGCGTGATGGCATATCCCCGCTCAGCAGGTCGGAGAGTTCGCCCGACTCGGGAGTCCCGGCCAGCCGCCTCAAGGGATCGCGTCGGGTACAATGCACGGATAACTCCAGGACCACACGCTTCCCGACGGTGTCAAGCGCGTCGAGGAAGCTGGCGATGCATCTATCTCATTGAGGTCCTCGTCCAACAGCAAATGAAATACAGTGTCATGTCATTCACACGAGGTATTGAATAGAAGACCGGAGCAGCGAGTCAAGGCACTCACAGTCACAGTGCATGCCTTGACGGTGGGTGAGCCGACCGAGGAGCATGGAGGTGGACGACGCGGCGTTCGCGGACGCGGCGTTCGACTGCTACGCGTGGGTGGAGGAGGCGCTGATCGAGAGCTCGTCGGCTGCTGATGGCGGCGGCCTGGGAGGCAGCCTGGCAGCGCTCGTGCCGCGGCTGGCGCTGCGCTCGCAGGCGCTGGCGCAGGAGATCCACGGCGCGCTGCACCAGCTCTCGCTCGCGGGTCCGCAGCTCGAGGCGCAGCTGGTGGCCATGCAGCAGGCCACGGGCCCGCTGGCCGCGCAGCTGGACGCTGTGTACGCCGACATCGCGGCGGCGGGCGGCGCGTCCGGCGGCAAGAAGCAGCAGCGCGAGCGCGACCTGGAGCACCTGGTGGCGCTGCACGACGCCAAGCAGCGGCTCGCCGCCTGCTCCCAGGCGCTCGTGGAGGCCGCACGCTGGGGACGCAACGCGCGCGCGTGCGTAGCACTTGTGGACGACCCGCTCTTCATGGATCGCGGGCCGGACGCGACGCCCAGGCGGCCGGGGATGCGCTCGACTCGCGCGCAGGACAAGGGCGGCGCGCCGGGGACGCTCGCCGAGTGCGTGCGCGAGATGCGCGCCAGTCTCGAGGTGTGTGTGTGTGTGTGTGTTTGTTTGTTTGTCGAGGGGTAGAGGGAGGTGGAGGAGGGAGCTGACGGCTGGATGTGGATGGATGCAGGTCCTCAAGGACATGCCCGGCGCGTGGGACCGCAAGCAGACCATGGACAGGTGCGTCAGATCAGCCACGAGGTGGTCGCGCTGGCACTGACGCTGGTGCTGCTGCCGCGCAGTCTGTGCACGCAGATTGAGAGCAAGATGCGCGCCAAGCTGGACCGGTTCCTGCGGGACGAGCACGTGGACGTGGCGCAGCTGCAGTGGTGCCTCGAGGTGTTCGACAGCATGGGGCGGGCGGACGAGGTGCGGCGCGCATTCTGCAAGTCGCGGCCGGCTGGCGTGCACCGCGCGTGGTTCGCGTTCGACCAACAGCAGCAGCAGCAAGGCGCTGCCAGCGACGTGGACGGCGGCGACAAGAGCGCCAGCGCCGCCTTCAGCACATGGCTCGCCGGCTTCTACGGCGACGTGGAGCGCATGCTGCAGCGAGAGAGCGCGGCGGCGCACGAGCTGTTCGGGGAGCGAGAGAACGTCGCGAGCGTGACGCTCGAGCTGCTCGACAGCACGCTGGCCCCGCTGGCCGAGTCGTTCCGCGACCGCCTGCGCCGCGACTTCCACATGGCGCACGCGCTCAGCGCGTTCCAGAGCACGAGCGCGTTTGCGGCCGCGGTCGTCCAGCTCTTCCGCGCGCTGGAGGCCGGGGAGAGCGGGTCGCTCGACGGGAGCTTTGGCGCGCTGAGCGTGTCCGTCGCGGCGCCGCTGCTGATGAAGGAAGGGGAGCAGCACGCGAGCGAGGAGCTCGGGTCCAAGCTGCTCTCCGTCATCTTCGAGCCGTACCGCGCTATCTTCGACGAGTACGCGCGGTTCGCGAGCAACACGCTGACGGACCAGCTGCTGCGTCTGGCGCCGTCGTTCATCAAGCGGCCGGCGGAGAGTCGTCGCGCTAGGCAGCCGGCGGAGAGTCGTCGCGCTAGGCAGCAGGCGAACGGAGTCGGCGGCGACGAGGAGGATGAAGACGACGAGTTCATGGCCGACAATGCAGACGACGGACTGCTGGAAGCGTTTGCGCACAAGCTGGAGGACGCGTCGAGCGCCATCTGGGGGATCGTCGAGGAGAGCCTGCAGCAGTGCTACGCGTTCACGGCGGGTGCCGCCTTCCCGGAAGCCGTCGAGGCCGCGGCCGTCGCGGTGCAGCAGTTCTCGCTCGCGCTGACGTCGTCGATGCCGGCCATGCGCAAGTACTGCAACGCCGAAGCGGGCAGCGGGGCCGTGGCTGACGTGGCGACGCTGGCGCCGCCCGACTGGAGCAAGTTCCACGGCGCGCTCGCGCTGCTCAAGGCGTGCGGCGCGCTCGAGAGCGACCTGTGCGCGATGGAGAACCGCGTGCGTGCTCGGATGCGCGAGCAGCTGGCGGTCTTTGTAGGAGGCGCCGGCGTGAACGGAGGCGCGTCGTCCCCGCGGTCCCGGCGGAAGAAGAGCCACGACGCGAGCGCGACGGCACTGGCGGTGCTGGCGGACCCGCTGCAGATCGCGGCCGCGGTGTCGCGCTTGTGGCTGCGCGAGAACCCGTCGCGGCTTTCGCAGTTCCAGCAGTTCGCGCACGAGCAGGTGGATGCGGCGGCGGTCACGGTGGACGGAGCGGCTAACGTGAGTTGCGAGTGGCCGCATGGAGTGCGCGGCTTGGTCGGTGGTGATGCCTTGCTAACTCGGTGATGTGTGTGCGCGTGCAGCTGTTTGACGACGCGCAGCGGTCGGTGTGGGGGTGGACGCGCGAGGTGCAGCGGCTGACGTTCGACTCGGTCTTCCTGCCGATCGCGCGCGTGCTGGAGACGCTGCCGGTCATGGACGTGTGGAGCCGGACGCCGGAGGAGGACGACGGGGACTTGCCGACGTTCAGCGCGCTGCCGCAGGAGTACATCACGGTGGTGGCGGACCGGTTGCTGTCGCTGCTGCCGCAGCTCGAGCCGTTCGCCGAGAGCTCGGGTCTCCAGCAGGCCTTCCTGGCCAGTCGTGGCGCGCACGACGTCTGCGTGCAGGACGAGTGGCAGCGACTGGGTAAGCTGCTTCGGCTGACGGCGCAGGAGACGCTGGAGTGCCAGCGGATCTTCACGGAGGACGCGGACGCGGGCGAGGAAGCCAAGGAGGATGCCGGCTCGGCCCTGACGTCGGCCACGGCGTTCGTGGACCTGTGGACGGCAGCAGTGGCGAGTGGGGCCCTGGCGGCGCTGCTGCGCGCCGTGTGCCTCATCTCGGAGCTGTCGGACGCCGGCGCGCGGCAGCTGAGCGCCGACCTGGGCTACTTCTTCAACGTGCTGAGCGCCGTGGGCGGCGAGGGCAGCTTCCTGGTCGAGGACCTGCGCGCGTCGCTGGAGCTGTCGGCTGCTGATCAAACCGCGCGCGTGGAGCAGCTGCGCGCGGCAGCAGTCGAAGGCGGCGAGGACGTCGGCGGCATCCGACGGAAGCTGGTGCTCGCCAAGCTGAACGACTGCGTGGTCTCCAAGCGTCAGCGCGCCGCTGCCGAGCGCCAGGGAGCCTCCTCCACGTTTTACTAGCGGTTGCTTGGTGGTTGTGCGGAGCCGGTCACTCCTCGCGCTGTAACAGGTTGAAGTGGTCAAGTGGAAAACGATCCGAGCCTTCGTCATCGTCATTTCGCTCGTTGCCGTTCCCCAAAGACTGTATCGCGGACGCATGACACTGTCTTGACGGCACAACGAGTCGGTGACTACCAACCACCACCGATAGAGGTGAACATGTCTGGCTGGCATTCTCTGGTTGCATCAGAGCTTTGCATGCTGTGTCGTTGGAGGATGACGAGTGTCAAGGACAGAAGCGACGGGATCCTCCACGCACGAGCGCGTGTGGACCCAACCGTGCGGGTCCACAAGCAGAGCAGAAGGAAAGCTCGCTGCAATTCACATCCCTTGCCAGCCACGCATTGAAGCAAGGGTTGTCAGACGCAAGTGAAGTGAGATCTGCTGGGCACGAAGCTCGATCACCTTGAAATGCTTCGTCCCGAAACGGAATTGACTGCGAGTTCGACGAACGTTGCACTTATCAAATGTGAGAGGCTTTTTACTTTCCAAGACGATCAGCAAGTGTTAAGGATCTTCAGTTTTGTACATGATTTATACGAAATGTCAACGGATACCAAAACAGAAGGTCACCTGATCGCTTCAACCCAATTGGTATTGGTTTTCAGCATCACAGGATCACAGGTCAGCCGCGCGCTCGTGGTCTCGACGGATCATCAGATGCGTCATGGGCTCCGGACGCCGTCAGTCGGTGCCTTTGCCATTCCCGATTCGCCTCTCCAGCGCTCACTACTGCGCCTGCTGTCGATCCGTCGAGAGGCTCGACCAAGGAGACCAAGAACGCGCAATGTCGCGAGTGGACAAGTACCGGGACGAGCTGCCGTCGGCCTTCGAGGTCGACAACAACGTGGTCATCTGCCAGGCGGCCAAGCACCCGAATGACCACACGTGCATCATGCTTATCACGCCCAAGAAGGCGTGGAAGAAGAAGCTCGTCATCACCGCGACCAACGTGTTCGGCTACAAGCTCAAGTGCGGCGACAAGTGGGGGGAGCCCATGAGCGACTTGAACCAGGACATGAAGTTCAACACGGTCGACTTGGGCGAGAACTGCAGCCAGGTGGCCATCCAATTCATCAAGGCCAAGACGTTTGGTATCATGAGCGACTACGGGACGCTGACGCTGCCCGAGTCGCTGCGAGGGTATGTCGTCGCCTTCTTCTGGCCCGAGGACGCACCAGGAGACCACTGGAACCACTTCATCAACATCCTCGAGCAGGGAAAGATAGCGACCGACAAGCTCGCCGGCGTGTCGGGCAACGTCGTCAAGGTCGGCACGGACGCCGCGCAGTTCCTCGCGCTCTTCGGCATTTGAGTGGTTATGTTGTCGTTTTCGACATGATGTGATCGATGGAGGAGAGCGGATGTGGGCGATGGGACTTCGAGGAGGTTCCGTCGGGAGTGTGAAGGGCTCCGATGCATGCAGTGCTGCTTGTGCTCACTCGATTCGTTTGTGCTGCAAGGTGCTTCAAGGTGAATAAATGCCTGGATCGTTTGTGAACGATTTATGTGAGTGCCTGGAGTGAATGAACCACTTCCAGCGCTAGTTGACGTGGAGCTTGGCGCCGTAGGTGACTGTGAGCGTGATCACGAGCGATATGAGGTCGACGGCTCAAATGGAGTCGTCTCGGGCGAGGGACGCCTCGGCCAACTCCAAGCAACTGGCGCAGCGTGCCGACGCCAGCAATTGAAAGCCGTCAGCAAGAAGAGGACAAGCGCCGATGGCTCCGACCGAATGCACACCATGCCGGGAACGACTACATGTCAAACTCGTGAGTGAACAACGCGATCGACTGGCAGCACGACCCATCGACAGAGTCCTCGCTCGCATCACCACGAGGTCATGCGGTCGCCTGCAGTCGTGTCTTGCGCTAGGCGTATCGAACCGCCGAGAACTACGCGCGCCGAGCTGATTTGTGCGATGTGCAGTGCCAATCCCATTCCGCAGTGAGTCTCGCGTCGAACCTCGGTGAGACCCTCAAAGCAGACGCTCGGCTAGTCTGGTGGAGCCTGCCTCGCTGTCCCCATTGTACGTCACCCTCTGCGTGGATATCGTGCACCACTTTCACGGAAGCTCTTGAACCGATCCATCTCACCTTTCGCGAATTTGTGCTCGTGTCGCATGAGTCGCCAGCATCGACGCCTTGAAGCGGGTCGGAGCCCATCGTCATGGGAGCTCGAGAAGCCCGACCCGATCTCCCATGGCAACGAGCGGGAAAGCTGCACGAGTGTCCCATGGGAGGACGGGAGCACCTCACAGTTGTCACCGCGGGAGCAGCGCTGGATTCGCTGGTTGTACCCAACAGGGTGGACTTCCCGGCGAGTGCCGACAACGAGGACGGAAGCTCACTTCTCAATTTGCCAGACAGACGCCAGTCATGCCTTCACGAACATGTCATGCGATCAAGAACTACAAGACTCATACCAAGTGCGGAAAGCCCGTGTGGGCTGGCGCGGACGGGCGAGCTGTGTGCAAGAAGCACAATCTCCGCGCGGTGGACGGCGAGCTGCAGTGCAAAGCCTTCCAGATCAAGTATCCGGAGCTGCGTTGCCCCAACAAGGCGCGGGGTGGCGGGTGCAAATTCTGTATGCGCCAGCACGCGAGCTTGTACGTTGACCCAGAGGGTTTCAGGAAGAAATTCCTTCGCAGCACGACAAAAGCCGCCAAGAAGGCTGCCGTCAAGCAAGGCAACGTCGACGTGTATCTCGGCAACGACATGGGTGCGCGTTGCTGGAGAAACACAGTAGCGAACCAGCTCGACCACGTGCTCGAATGCCAAGTCGTCGCTGTGGTCTTCAGCATGCTGGTATTCCTCAGCGACGGGGAGAAGGAGAATTGCCAGCTCATCCTCTTTGAAGCCACCAACCGTCTAGCCAACCTCCGCCTGACGGCGACCTGGGCCAATCAAGTCAAGATGGTCGCAGTGAGCGCCTTCCTGGACGATTGGGTGCTGAAGAAGGGTGGTCCCCGATCGTTTCGACACTACGTGGCTAAAGCTGAGAAGGACGGACGGCGTTTCAGCAAGGACCAGGTCGAACGAGTGTGCGAGGAAGTCAAGCGCGCTCTGCTGGAGTTCATGGAAGCAGTCAAGACCATTGCAGCAGCTAAGTCCAAGGAGGACAAGCTGCCGAGGAAGCTGCGAACCCAGCTCGATAGAAAGCTCGAGGCGCTGTACGATGCCCACCAGTTCAGTGAGAAGGCCCCTCGGCGCCGCAGCAGACGCTCGGTGATATCACGCCGCCACTCGAGCTCATCGCGTTCGTCGAAGACCAACAGCAAAGCGCCAGCCAAGACGCCAACAGCTTCACAGAGCGCGACGCAACCCGCTCAAGGGAGCCGAAGCAAGACGACTCGCAGACACCCGGGATCTGCACGCGGTGGGACGAAGTAGGTGAACCAGGAGGACGATCGTCAACGAGCCGACCCATGCGTAGTGGAACAGGCAATGCATTCGACCGCAGCTCAACACGAAGGCCTCTAGGAGTGCTGTACTGCCCCGTCGTTGTCTACTTTCCCTTGCGTGAGCGATGCAGGCAGCTGCGGCGCTCGAAGTTGTCTTTTGGATCCCTTCACCACCGCTTGATGCCTTGACCTGGTTGAAGTGGACCTTTGAAGAATGTTTGTGATTTGGAAGGAATGATGATCAAATCGAGGTTTTTCACGGTTCAAATAAATGACGTCTTTCATCAGTATAAACGAATAGTTTGCATCGAAATACGGTGGCTAAAGACAATATTTCATCAATACACGGTGTGTTCGAACAAGTTTGGGCCATGTGAGCCTCTTATTTTCGGTAAACACCTGGATGAGGGAGAAACCAAAAACAAACCAAAAAAAAAACGAGTGACTGACAGGTTGACTTGCTCTTTGTATCGCCGAGGCGGAAGGAGGCAACCACCGACACCCGACCGACCACCCGGAAGGGACGACAGCGACGGTCGCCCGCGATCACTCCCGTCCTCCCTCCAGCAGGATGAACCCGAGCGGCGTGGGCGGAGGCGGAGGGGGAGGAGGAGGAGGAGGGGGAGGCCCGGGGCTCTCGGTGGGCGCGGCGGCCGGCGGTCCCCAGGCGGTGGCGGCGGCGGCGGCTCGCGTGACGCTGACGCCGGCGGACGTGCGCAAGCTCATGGACGCGGCCATGCGGATGCAGCGCGCGGGACAGACGACGCACCCCAAGTACGCGCAGATCGTGGCGCTGCTGCGGCAGTACCACCACCAGCGGAACGGCGGGGCCGCGGGGGCAAGCGCGGCGGGAGGAGGAGGAGCGAGCGGGAACGCGGCGGCGGCGAGTCAACAGCGGCAACTGCAGCTGCAGCAGCAACTCCAGCAGCAGCAGATGGCGGCGGCCGGGCAGGCAGGCCGAGCCATGAGCACGCTGCAGCACCAGGCGCAGCGCCTGCAGCAGCAGCAGCAGCAGCAGCGGCTGCAGTACCAGCGGCAGCTGCAGCTCCAGGCGCAGGCCAAGGCGATGGGGATGGCGGCGCCCAGCGCGTCGCCCAGCGCGCCGCTGGACGTGGCCGCGCACCCGTTTATGCAGGGCAAGCAGGCGGGGGCGGCGCTGACGCCGGCGCAGCAGCTCGCGGCCGTGCAGAAGAACCCCGTGGCGCAGATGCTCTTCTCGGACAAGCAGCTCGAGTACCTGCACAACCAGATCCGCGCGTACAAGGCACTGTGCCACTCGATGGACGAGGCCATGGCGCTGAGCAAGAAGAACGCCGTGCCCTCGGGTGCTGGCGCGGCTGCTGGGGGCATGACCATGGCTCCATCCCCGCCGTCCTCGCGTCCTGGAAGCGCGACGGCGACCAAGGGCGGCCACGCGCACCAGCTGCAGCAGCACACGCCGAAGCAGTCGCCGCCACCGTCGCCGCCAGTGATCGAGGTGGCGGACCGCAAGCCCAAGTGGACGCGCGCGTCCCGCAACCTGCTGTACCTCGGGCCCGAGTGCTTCGACGGAGACCTGATCGACATTGCGGCCAAGGGCAACGCGGCGTTCGGCCCGTACAACATCAGCTCGCCGTGGCTCGGCATGAACGACGTGGCGCTCAAGCAGCGCTACCTGCACGCGCTGCACGAGTTCTTGTCGTCGAGCCTCGAGACGCTCGAGAGCCACGCGGAGGAGCTGTCGGCGGAAGAAGCGCGCACGCTGCGGGACTTGCGGTGCGTGCTGCTCCAGCAGCGACTCCGCACGCACTTGTCTCGAAGCTACTCGCACCGCCTCGCGCTTCTCGGCGAACCTCGAGCGGTTGACCGCAAGTCGTTCCGCCGGCGACGGCCCGAGTCGCGCGTCGAGTTGTACAGCGAGGAGAAGGAGAAGCGCAAGAAGTCGGTCGCGATGGAGAAGAAGCGGCGCGCGGACCACCAGCTGTACCTGAAGGCCATCATGAACCACTCGCGCGAGTTTTTTCAGTTCCACAAGAACGTCAAGATGCAGGTCTCCCGTTCGGCGAAGGGCGTGAAGGCGTTCTTGGACCAGAAGGCATCCAAGGCGGAGCGCGAAGAGGACCGCCAGGAGAAGCTGCGTCTCAAGGCGCTCAAGGCGAACGACATGGAGGCATACGGCAAGCTGGTCGCCGAGGCCAAGAACGAGCGCCTGACGTACCTGCTCTCCCAGACCAACAGCTACCTCGAAAGCATCCGCAAGCTCGTGCGTGAGCACAAACGCAAGCACCACGTGGTGGACGAGTTCACGCAAGACATCGTGAAGCGCGAGGATGGCGAGGGCGATGATGAGGAAGACCTGAACTACTTGGAGGTGGCATCTAAGGGCGAGCTCCCGCGGCAGCCCATGATGCTCGTGGGCGGTGATTTGAAGGAGTACCAGCTGCGCGGACTCCAGTGGATGGTATCGCTGTACGACAACCACCTGAACGGCATCTTGGCGGACGAGATGGGTCTTGGTAAGACGATCCAGTCGATCTCTCTGCTGACGTACGTGACGGAGATCAAGCACAACCACGGCCCGTTCCTGGTGGTCGTGCCGCTATCGACGCTGTCGAACTGGGTCAACGAGTTCAAGAAGTGGGCTCCCGACCTCGTCCTTGTGGTGTACAAGGGCCCGCCGCAAGTGCGCAAGGAGATCCACCGGCAAGAGATGGCGAGCTGCCAGTTCAACGTGCTGCTCACGACGTACGAGTACATTATGAAGGACAAACACGTGCTGCGCAAGTACGAGTGGCAGTACATCATCGTGGACGAGGGCCACCGCATGAAGAACGCGCAGAGCAAGTTCGCCATGACGCTCGGCTCGTTGTACACGTCGCGCAACCGGCTGCTGCTGACGGGCACCCCGCTGCAGAACAGCCTGCCGGAGCTGTGGGCGTTGCTCAACTTTTTGTTGCCGACCATTTTCCAGTCGGTCGACACGTTCGAGCAGTGGTTCAGCAAGCCGTTCTCGCAGTTCTCGGGCAGCGGCGAGTCGAACGAGCTGTCGGACGAAGAGCGCATGCTCATCATCAACCGGCTGCACCAAGTGCTGCGTCCGTTCCTGCTTCGTCGCGTCAAGAGCTCTGTGCTGGACCAGCTCCCCGACAAGGTCGAGCGCGTGCTCAAGTGCGAGCTGTCGGGATGGCAGAAGATCATGTACCGCCGTATCCAGGAGGGCGGCGCGCTGCTCATGGAGACGACGGGCGACGACGGACAGCGCAAGGGCAAGACCAAGTACACGTCCAAGGGCCTGTCGAACGTGCTCATGCAGCTGCGCAAGGTGTGCAACCACCCGTACCTGTTCCAGACGAACGGGTACCAGATCGACTTCGACATTGTGCGGTCGTCGGGCAAGTTCGAGCTGCTGGACCGCATGCTGCCGAAGCTCAAGGCCGCGGGCCACCGCGTGCTCATGTTCAGCCAGATGACGCAGCTCATGCACGTGCTGGAGGACTACTTTGCGTACCGCGGCTTTCGGTACCTGCGCCTGGACGGCTCGACAAGCGCCGACGAGCGTGAGCAGCGCATGTTCATGTTCAACGCGCCGGACTCGCCGTTCTTCATCTTCTTGCTGAGTACGCGCGCTGGCGGTCTCGGCCTGAACCTGGCGACAGCCGACACGGTCATCATCTTCGACAGCGACTGGAACCCGGCGATGGACGCGCAGGCGCAGGACCGCGCGCATCGTATCGGCCAGAAGAATGAGGTGCGCGTGTTCCGCCTGGTGACCAACAGCCCCGTGGAGGAGAAGATCCTGTCGCGCGCCACGGACAAGATGAACATGAACAACCTGGTCGTGGAGGCCGGCAAGTTCAACAACCGGTCCAAGGAGGCCGAGCGTCGCGCTCTGCTCGAGAGTCTGATCAAGATGGAGTCGGAGGAGGCCGCGAATGCCGCCAACGGCGACGAGGAGGCGTCGAACGTGCTGGTGGACGACGAGATCAACGAGATGATGGCGCTGACGGACGGGGAGCTGGCGCTGTACCAGAAGATGGACGCGGAGCGCAAGGAGCGCGAGGCGCGCGAGTGGGCCGACTACTGCAAGCGCATGAGCGTGCCGTCGACGCCTCGCAGTCGGCTCATGACGGAGAAGGACGCACCAGCCTGGCTGCGCGACGCGAACGAGCAGATGGAGCTGGACGTGGCGAGTGGCAAGGCGCAGGAGAAGAATAGCTGGAACTTCGACCTGGCGACGGCCAGCGCGAGCCGCAAGCGCAAGGAGATCTCGTACCGCGACCAGTTCACGGACACGGAGTTCATCAAGATGTGCGAGGTTGGCATCGAGGAGGAGGCCGACGGGAAGAAGGCGTCGGCGTCGCCCAAGGCGGGAGGCAAGCGCGGCGCCAAGAAGCGCAAGCGCGAGCCCTCCGCGGTGCTGACGCCGACTGCGGACGAGCTGGAAGACGAGAGCAAGGACGGCGAGTTCGGCGACGAGGACGAGGGCAAGTTCGAGGGCGACGAGGACCTGGATGAGGAGACGCGGCGCAAGCGGAAGGTGCTGAGCCACTTCTACCGCAAGATCCACGACGGCGCGCTCAAGCTGACGGACCCGTCGGGTCGGTCGCGCACGGATCTGTTCCTGGAGAAGCCGTCGGCGATCGACTACCCGGACTACTACACGATCGTCAAGCACCCGATGGACCTGGGCACGATCCGCTCGCGCATCGACAAGCACCAGTACGCGTCGCATGCCATGTTCGAGGCGGACTTCCGGCAGATGGTGGCGAACGCGCAGCTGTACAACCACCCGCAGTCGCTGGTGGTGTACGACGCGCTGGAGATCGAGAAGTTCGTCAAGAGCAAGATGAAGCGCGTGCGCAACAAGACGGCGGCGCAGCTCGCGGACGAGTTCGAGGACGCCAAGCAGCAGCACAAGGCGCGCGCCAAGGCCCGCAAGGACAAGAAGCGCGCGCGCCACGGTGCGTAGGACTGGTGTAACATGGACAAGGAAGGCTCGCAGCTGTGCTCGTGCTTGGTTGGCTTGTTCTCTTGTGCTCAAGGGTGACGCGGGGTGGACACTACGGCGAGATGGATCTACAGAGGAGCGAACGCGCATTCGACACGGACAAACGGGACGCTAGGTGAAGTAGCCGGCGTCGATCACGTCCGAGGACATGCCCTTGTTCTCCAGCACGCCGATGGAGCGCGACGACGCCGCCTCCTTGAACGTCTTGTACGAGCGCTGCATGCATCGGACGTCACCACCATCCTTGTCAGTCGGCAATGACCAGCAGCGAGCAACAAGAGGGGGACGGAGCGAGGAGAGAGACGCACGTCGAGGTGGTCGTCGACGGCCATGATGGCGGCGAGGTTGCCGAAGCGGTGGCAGTAGTTGGGCGCGCTCCAGACGGTCGAGAACTGCTCGCGGAATAGCACCTGGAAGCCGTCCATGCACAGCTGATGCGCACGGCTCATGTGGTCCAGCTTGTTCAGGTGCAGGAACTTGTCCACCACGTCCTCGCCGAAGATGTACCCGGCGCCGCGCGGCGACTGCAGCAGCGACAGCAACCCACCAATCAGTCCACAGATTCAGTCACCACCTTCTAGCCCATGAACACGAGCGCACCATGTGGAAGCCCAGGTTCTTGGGGTCCGGGTCGGACCAGACGATGTCGGCGAAGGGTCCGTCGGGCGGGATCTCCATGAAGCGGTCGATCATGCGCAGCTGGTCGATGTGGTGGATCGCGGGGCTCAGCCCGCCGTGCAGACACAGCAGGCGGTCGTCGACGATGGCGCCGAGCGGAAGAAAGTCGAACAGGTCGGTGAAGGCCTTGTAGATGCGCGCGTCGCCGTCGTACTTCTTCATGCACTCCATCTGGAAGCCGTAGACCTGCGTCGTCTGGCGGGACTCGTGGTTGCCGCGCAGCAGCGTCACGTGCTCCGGGTACAGCGCCTTGAGCACGGCCAGCAGCGAGATGGTCTCGACGCTCATGGCCCCGCGGTCCACGAAGTCGCCCAGGAAGATGTAGTGGGTCGCCGGCGCGTCGCCGCCCAGCCGGAAGAGCTCGAGCAGGTCGTGGAACTGCCCGTGGATGTCGCCGCACACGCACACGGGCGACCGCACGCGCACCACGTTGTCGTCCTCCACCAGCTGGTCCTTCAGCCGCTCGCACAGCGCCAGCACGGCCGTCGCCTCGAGCGGCTCGCCGCGCCGAAGACGCTCCAGGTGTCGCCCCAGGTGCATCGACATGGTGAGCGAGTTGGAGATGGTGGGGTGTGGGGGGCGTTGTCGACTTGAGTTCTTTGGGTTTAACGCATTGGGATTGGATGAAATGGGAGGTGGGAACGGTTATGATTGGATGTAAATAGGGAGATGGAAGGCTGTTGGAGGGGTTGTGGTGAGGGACTGCCTTTCGTCATCACGAGCAGCGCTTCAAGCCGCTTCAATGCAGCCTTGTTCATTGCGGACTCACGAGTGAGGAGATGGAGACGACTGAAGGGCCGGCAGTGGTGGCTTGGCTATAGTGAACGTGGCATACGATGCCTGCACAAGCAAACACACAGAGAAAGCCACCAGCCGAGCTTCTGCTTCGTGAGACTCTCCAAGGCCCGACGCGGGGACTCACTGCCGAATGGGCTTGGTGCGGCGTCTCGATCGGATCAGCTTGGTGCGCGCATCGCTCTCGGAGCTCCGGCCTTCCAAGCACATGGTCGATGGGTCGTGTTGGGAGTCAATCGCGCTGCTCATGGGTTTAAGGCCGTCAATGACAACGAGGGGGAGCTCGAGGATGACGTGTAGTCGTTCCTTGTGTGGGATCATGCTTGAACCAGTGGCTGCTGGTCACCAGCCTGATACGCATCCAAGCGCACCCTCCAGCAAACTGTCGGCTCGACTCCCTCCAGTTAAACAAACCCCTCCATCCCGCTGGCGGATGAGCTGCCAGCACACGCGTTCTGGTTGGCGGTGGGTCGCAAGCGAGCTCACTCCAACACGGTTATTGTCGCACTAGCGTCGACCACCACCTAATGCTCACGACGGCAATGACGACCCACCGGCAAGTGTCGTCGCTTCAAATTCGTGCTCTCATCGTTGCCATCGTGTTGCTTTCCGCCCCACACGCTCGCTGTTGCATGGAGGTTGATGTGCATTGTGCTGACATGGCTGCGTTTGACCCAGCAGCTCATGGGTTCAGCGCGAAATATTCGCGAATCCTATTGGTTAAAAATACATATGCAGTGATATGATTCGTGGATTTTGAAAACGGATATAAATCACGAAATCCCGCCCTCCAGATGGCGAAATAACTTCTTCCTCGAGCATACTGAACCCAAGTGAAACGTCACTCAAACGATTGCACCACCGACTCCCTTATCCGCTTGGCGTAACCACCGACAACATTCAGTTTCCAAGTCGCCACGCCAGCGCCAGGCATGTGGTGGTGGGGCGTCTGCGCGGGCGCCTCGTGCTCCACGGACGTGGCGCTGCGTCCGTCCTCCGCCTCCTCTTCCTCCCCGTCGTCCTCGTCGTCCTCCCGGCGCCGCCGCCGTCGCCGCGCGCCGCTGTACGAGGACCTGCGGCCGCTGTGCGTGCACTCCCCTGCGCGGTCGTCGAGCGCCGCGTCCGTCTCGACCGCTGCGGACGCCGTGCGGCCAGGCGTGTACACGGCGCGGCTCGCGGCGCAGCAGGAGCTGGTGGCCATCAAGGTGCTGCCGCGCGCGCTGCTGCGGGACCGCGCGACGCGCCGCCGCCTGCGCCGAGAGGTGCGCGTGCTCCGCCGCTGCCGCGGGCACCCGAACCTGCTCACGCTGCACGGCGCGCACGCGTCGTCGCCGTCCACGATCGAGCTGGCGTTCGAGCTGGCCAAGGGCGGAGAGGTCATGAACCGTGCGTGGGCGTCTCCGCTGGCCGGGGCCGCGCCAGCGTCCGCCTCTGGCGGCAGCTATCGCCTCAGCGAGGCGGAGATCAGCCGCGTCATCTCGTCCTGCGCGTCCGGACTGGCGTTCCTGCATGAGCAGCGCGTGGTGCACGGCGAGCTGCGCCCAGAGCACGTGCTGTACAGCGACGCCGAGCCGGACGCGCGCGTGCTCGTGGTCGGCTTTGGCCGCGCCGGTCCGTGGGACGAGCTCTCGCTGCGCTTGACGCCCACGGGGTCGGCCTCCGCGCTGTCTCGAGCCTCCAAAGCGCCTCGCTTCCTCTGGGACGACCGCCGCCACGTCCACTTCCTGCCGCCATTCATTCTGCGACGCAAGAGGCGGCTGACGAGCATTAACGACGCCGGCTTGAGCTGTTGTGGCGTGTGCGACTGGGCCGACCGAGGGTCGTTCCAGGAGGGAGGAGTGGACGAAGCCAACGTGGTGCAGAGCTGGCGAGAGGCTCAGCAGATAGACGTCTGGGCCCTCGGCGTCGTGGCGTACATGCTGCTCTGTGCCGAGTACCCGTTCGGCGGCGACCACCCAGGCGGAGAAGACAGCGGAATCCCAGCCAGCGCCAGCTCTACAGAGCAGCTCGAGGCCCGCATCCTTCGTGACCGACTGACCTTCCCGACCGCCGGGGACAACAACTACGCTGATACCGGGAACAACCGCGACAGCATCGGCAGCAACAGCGGTGCGCAGCCGCTAACGCGGGCGGCGAGGGACTTCCTGCTGCGAGTGCTCGAGAAGAACCCCGACAAGGCGATGAGCATGCAGGAGGTGCTGGCCCACCCGTGGATCAGCTCCCAGGTCGCGAGCGACGTACCGTGGAGCAGGGCGTGCCTCGCCAAGCACCAGCGCTTCGCGGCGCAGTACTCGATGGAGGTCGCTGCCTCCCGAACCGGAGCGTCAGCTAGCGGCAAGCGGCGTGCTACGCTCGGCACCGACAGTGGCGTGAACGGCATCTACGGCATGGACGAGGACGGCGGCGATCCGTTCCGGATGTCGACGCGCGACGCCGATGACGAGGTGGAAGCGGACGGGGACGATGCAGCATACTACGGCGGGCGGCCGTCGTACGTGTCGACGGACGGCCAGGAGCTCAACCTGTCGGAGGAGGAGCAGCAGCGGCCAAGCGCGGAAGGCTACATGCGGCTTGCGGACGACGAGATGAACCAGTGCGTCCTCGACCGGGAGCAGGAGACGGCCGCCGTGGTACCGAGAAGCGCCGGCACGGGCGACGACGCATTCGACCCGAGCTTCATGACGCCGGACGAGTTCGCGCAGGCCGGGCGGCAGCGGTCGCTCGACAAGATGTGGCAGATCCTCGTGCGCCAGCGGCGCTTCTTCTCGTTCAAGTCGCTCAGCTCGAGCTTCAACTCGTCGGGCAAGGCAAGCGACAAGGCATGAGCGAGAGCGTCAAGCGGAGGCGAGGCGTGCTCCGACGCGTTGACGCAGGCAGCGCGCTGGTTCAATGGCGGCCAGTGTATTCGCTGCTGTTTTTCTCTGCTGTCCGTGGTCTAACGGGGCGTCGGTGCTCGCCGGCGGTCTCCCCCTCACGCCGCCGCTTCTCGCTGCTGCTGTCACTATCTGTCTGGCGCGTCTACGAGAAGGAGGCGCGGTCGAACACATGGAGCGGCAGCGACTTGGTCATGAGCCGGAAGTACGCGAGCTGCGAGTCGTCCGGTTTGTCTGCCGCATCAGTCAGTCACACGTCGGTTAGTCCATGCGGCGCAGCACCAAGGCAGCGTCCGCCTCGCCTCACCTTGCAGGAAGCTGACTTCGTTATAATACGCCACGACGCGCTTGAGCTCCTCTGGCGAGTACACGCGCAGCGTCTTGCGCAGCGCGCGGTAGTCGACCTGCTTCTTGAAGTCGAACTTGGACGGGTAGTTCTCGGTGACGGCGGCCACAATGAGCCCGTTCTTGAGCGCGCGGTTGGGCTTGAGGCCCTGGGCGTCCACGTCCTTGAGCGCGTCGATGACCGAGATGTCGGACGGCAGCACCTCCTGGCCCTCGAAGCCGAAGACGGTCTTCTGGAACCAGAGGTTGTACTCGTCGATGGCGATGAGCACGGGGAACTCGGTGACGTGCGCCAGCTCCTCGCGCAGGTCCACGACGGCCGTGCACGCGAGCTCCTCGTCCTGGATGCCGTTCTCGACCAGGTCGCGCAGCGTGAGCGAGGCCTTGTCGAACGTGCCGTCCGTCTTGGGCTTGGCGCCGAGCTTGGCCGGGTAGTAGCGGTCGCCGTAGTCTCCGCGCAGCGGCACCTGCGCGAGCTGCTCGCCGTGGCCGCGCAGGAACTGCTGCAGCAGCTCGACGCCGTACACGTCGATGTCGAACTTGTCGGCCACGTAGGGCGACCGCATGACGTACGGCGCCTCGACACACCAGGCGCGCGCGTTGGGCACGAAGAGCACGAGCCAGCCGCTCTCGCGCGCGAACTGCACGATCTGGTGCAGCGCGAAGCTCTTGCCGGCGCCGCGCTCGCCGTCCAGCAGGAACGCGCCCGGGCTCTCCTTGTCTCCCTGCGCCTTGCCGGCCTGCTTGTCGGCCAGGCCCTGCATGACCTCGAGCACCTCGAGCGTGGCGTCGCGCAGCAGGATGTGGCGATGTCCCACGAGCTCGAACGTCTCGTCCATGCGGCGCGAGATGCCCTCGGGGAAGGCCGCGGCCTGCGTCTCGGGCGACAGCGGGAAGAACGCCAGCCGCTGCGCCGCCGACGCCTGCGCCAGCGGCACGGACGCGATCACGCTGCTCGGGTTGGCGGCGTCCGGCGTGGCGTCCGGAGTGGCGTCCGCAGACGTGGACAGCGCGCGCGCGAGCGCCGCAGAGACCGACGGACGGAGCGCCGCCGAGCGCCGCAGCGCGCGCGTCGACAGCACGCGGAGCGCCATGGGGGAGCGGGGCGAGGGGAGGGGGCGACGCAGGGAGGGGCGGGGAACGACTCGCCGCTTGGGGGCCGCCGGAACAATCGACTGCGCTGCCCGCCGTCCAATTCGCGTCGCGGAGCCAGCCATGACCCGCGACGTGGGGATGGGGAGTAGTGTGGGACACGTGATTGTGGGGATTGTGAGGCGGAGATTGGTGTGGTAGACGTCATTATTGAAGTGGTGGCGGGTGGATTGATGATTTAGTGTGGGTTACATACTATTCGGATGGCACTGGAGCGGGGAGTGACTGCTGAAGGACACCACGCCGCTTCAACCAGGACAAGGTGGCGTGTTCGTCCCCAACATGGCGTGAATTGCGCGGCGCTTGCCGCTGGCCGCGTCTATTCCTGGCGCCGGCGCCTCTTCCTCTCTCTCACTCTCGTTCGCTGTCTGTGCGTTTCGCTCGCCTTGCTGCCTTGCCTGTTCACATCCCCGACTGACCGTCTCCGACTGCCGACGACGCGCGAGCGATGGGAGCGGCGGCTTCGACCGTGAGGGACGAACTGGGTGCAGCTGGCGCGAGTGACCAGGCGACAGCCTCCGCGGCTCCACTGACCTGCAAGCTCACGCCGGACGAGGTGGCGGCACACGCGAGCGCGTCGCACTTCTCGGCCGACGAGGTCGTGGCGCTGTTCGTGCACTACGACCTCATCAGCTCGGCAAAGCGCGACGACGGGCTGATCGACCGCAGCGAGTTCCAGACGGCGCTCGGCTTCACAGTCAAGGAGTCGCTGTACGTGGACAGGATCTTCCAGCTCTTCGACGCCAACGGGGACTCGTTCATCAGCTTCGCCGAGTTCCTGCAGAGCGTCTCCATCCTCTCATCCAAGGGCACGACCGACGAGAAGATCAAGTGTGCGTGGCGGATGGATGGAGTGCTTGACTGGAGGCTGGTAGCTACTGCTCTCGTTCTAACGCGGAGGTCTGTCGTGCGCCTGTTGGCAGTCTCGTTCGACATCCTGGATCTGGACCGCGACGGCAAGATCTCCAAGCCGGAGCTGCTGAGTATGCTCGAGGCGTGCATCCAGGAGAACGGGATCAACATCCCGGCGAGCTGCCTGCTCACGATCGTGGACAAGACCATGGCGGACGTGGACACGGACCAGGACGGGCTCATCAGCTTCGACGAGTACCGCGCGCTCAACCTGGCCAACCTCCACATGCTCAACCACGTCACGTTCAACATCTCGGGCATCATCGCCGAGTACATGCCGACGCTGCGCGCAGTCGTCGCCAAGAAGGCGGCAGCGAGCACCTGATGATGATAAGTAACAACGGTTCCTTTCTCTTCTCTTCCGTCCACAACAAGGAAACTCGTCGCTTGCAAGCCGACTTCTCGTGTCAGTCTGCCTTGCTGCAGCCGCGATACACTTGTCGAAGTGAAGACCTGACGCCCTTCACGTGCCTGGACGTTGTGTGCTCGCGAGTCTCTTCCTCTGCGTTGCAGGCGATCAAGCTGAGCTAGATCCTCGAGTCCTGGATGGTGCACCACAGCTCAATGCAACTGGAGCAGCGTGCTCCCGGTGCGTCCAAGCTCGAGGAAGCTCACACCAAGACTCCACCGAGCCAAACCAAAGAGCGGCGTCGTCCATGCATTTGGTCCGTAAGTTGATGTTTGAAGCGCCACTTTACACTTGGATTGCGTATGCAGCTTCCTCCCATCATTGGGCAACTTTACTGAGCAAGTGGCTACATCAGCGGTTAGGGGTATTGCGAGCAGGAGATCATGTTCTTCTCACCTTGAGTATGTCCGATACTCAACCAAAGTGTTTTGGCGAGGACGAGGCGCTGAAAACCGCCCGCGAGAATTGATATCGCCAAGCTCAAGATAGCCGCGCCAGAATTGGACTCGCCGCCATCTGCCAAGCGTCCCCAAAAGCCAGGTTATAAATACTCGCTGAGGTTGGTTGGAGAGCGCACTCGCAAAACGACAGTGTCGCGCTCAGCAGCACGGTCGTTGACATGGCCATGCCTCGTTGTTTTTCCAGGATCGGCGAGAATATTGCTGGAGCGCATCGCATAGAGAAGCCAAGAACAAGAAATCAGTAAATCCTCGCCGTACAGCACGAATCTTCAACTTTTCGTCCACACTTTGAGTTGCAATGCGATTTTGCTCGTCGTTTCGACTACTTTTCGCAGTGAAAATGGCAACTGCGCTCTTGCGTTTGGACTGTTTTTCATTCCTCCCTCTCAACTGTATGTATGACTGCTGATTCCCTGTCTTTCCATCTCTCCTTCACTCTGCATAACTTGATACAACAAATGTTTGGAGATGATGCTCAATACGATGTTTCAGTTGTTTGCATACTTCTACGACTTGACTACCTTGCATTTTCTATAATCAACAGTGTGGCGGTAAATCGAGGACAGACCACGCTTCCTCCCAAAAAGCATACCCCAACCTTGAACCAGCTGCCCTATCAATAGAACCGGGCTCCTGTGCCCAGTTCTCAGCTGTTTCCATTCGTTTTCACAGGGTCTTATTTTCCGCCGCCTTTTTCGAGGACGCGACGCCCGCCCACCCGACGTCGACGCTAAAGCAAGAAAGGCCGCGGCGGACGACAAGCGTCGAGTGATCGCTCCATCGCTGCATCGCCCTCTATCGCCGCGTGTTCGTCGCTCGGCGGCGGCCCAGGTCTCCGTCTCCGTCTCCGTCTCCGTCTCCGTCTCCACTGCTGCTGCTCGCGGCCTCCTTCGCGGCGGAATCTCGCTCTCGCCGACGCGCGCTGGTCTCTGGTGCGTATCGGGTCTGAGAGGTCGTGGCACTTCTCCTCGCTTCCTCCCGACGGGCGGAAGCTGATCGGACGGGGCGGCCAGCCGCTGCAGGACGTTAGAGGGCGGCAAGGCGCTCGAGGTGCTGGCTGCGGCTCCACACACGCGCTCTGGGGTCGAGAGAACGCGGGCCGAACGCACGCGGAACGTCGAGGCAGGTGCGTTCCGACCAGCGTGATTATGTGGGGGCGGCGAGGCGCTCGCTCGGCCTGTATCCTCCGCGCCGCCGCCAGTCTGCGTGCTGGCGCGTCGGGGGCGGGCCGACGAGCGAGTCGACGAGCGAGCCGCCGAGCGAGGAGCCATGTGGGTGACGGCGTGTCTGAGCGCGTCCGTGTGTGACTGTATCGCAGTGCCCGACCGGCGAACGCGCGCCATGCCCGAGAACAACCAGCGCCGCGGCCCGGGCAACCAGGTCGCCGGCGGCTACGATGAGCGCCGCGCGACGCTGCTCGAGCCGCTCAAGATGCGCGCGGTCGGCGCCGACGCGTCGCAGAACCAGCGCGCGGCCCAGCAGCCCGAGGACGTCGCCGGTGTCGGCCCTGCGCCGTCCGCCGAGGCGGTCGAGGACGAGAATGTGAAGCAGGCTCCTAGGGAGGAAGAGGAGGAGGCGGCGGTGGTGCTGCCGACCGCGGCCGAGCTGTTCAGCATCCCGCCGTACGCGGTGAAGATCGGCAAGGAGATCGGCAAAGGCGCCTTCTCGATCGTGTACGCGGGCGAGTTCCGCAGGAAGCACGTGGCCGTCAAGTGCCAGCCCAAGGACGCCGAGGGCAACATCCCGCCCTTCGTGCTGCGCGAGGTGCAGGTCCTCAGCGTGCTGCAGCACCCGCGGCTGCTGTCCTTCGTGGGGGCGGCGGACAACGTCAAGGCCAAGCAGGTGTGGATCCTGAGCGAGTACTCGAACAACGGCGACGTCGACCTGCTGCTTCGCGCGATCCGCAAGGGAACGCAGGCGCATCTGGGCTGGAAGACCATGACGCAGATCGCGCTGGACGCGGCCGAGGGCATCGCGTTCCTGCAGATGCGCCGCTTCATCCACCGCGACATCAAGTCGTCCAACATTTTGCTGGACAAGGAGCACCGCGCCAAGCTGTGCGACTTTGGCTTTGCGACCGAGATCGACTCGTACACGACCAAGGCGGACGGCAACACGGACGACAGCAAGGCGCGGCGGAAGTCGTACTGCGGCACGGACGCATACATGGCGCCCGAGATGTTCCTGGATGAAGACTACGACGAGAGCGTGGACATTTTCAGCTACGGCGTCGTGTTGATGGAGATCCTGTGCTGTCGCCAGGCCAACACCGATGGCTTCCTCATGCGTCTTCCGCAGTTCAAGTTCTGCATCTCGCCGACCGAATTCCAGGACGCTCTGCCGGCTTCGTGTCCGCCGGCGCTTGCGCGACTCGCTGAGCAGTGCGTCGCCTTCGAGCCGCATGATCGCCCGCGCATCGCCGACATTGTGTCGACGCTGCAATCCGTTCTGTCGGACAAGCAGTGCGACTTGGACGCACCCGTGGAACTCCGTCCGTTCACACCAATCGAGAAAGAGCCGCAGATCGAGGATGACGACGAGTACTACGGCGAGAACGACGATGATGAAGACGGGGACGAGGACGACGAAGAGGATGACGAGGAGGAGGAAGAGGAGGAGGAAGAGGAGGAGAACGAGCTCGACGTGGACGACGAGCGCGATGCCGACTCTCACAGCGTGGACGACCCCTACCTCGACAACGCCAGCTTTGACGGAGAAGACGGCGACAAGCTTCAGCCGCTCCAGCGCCTCCCAGCGACGCCCGCTCCTCGCCACACGGGCGTCATTCTCAAGCGCAACCGCCGCGGGAACCGGGCGTGGTCGGAGAAGTGGTTCGTGCTGGACCACGACCATCTGCACTACACGGACATGCCGCAGCCTCAGCCGATGGGCGTGCGTCGTCGTAGCAACTATGTGCCGCCGATCTCATCGCTGTCACTGCGTGAGTGCCGCATCTGGAAGACGATGGAGATGCCGGAGCTGCGGTTCAACGTGATTGACAGCAACTGGAAGATCAAACGCGAGCTGCAGGCGCTCAACAAGGCGGACCTGGAGATGTGGATGGAGCTGATCAACCAGGGCATCGACTACGCCAACGAGCTGTACGCGTCGGAGCGCGACCCGTTGACGAGCGACACGAGCTCGCAGCGCAACAGCAGCAGCAACGGCAGCTCGCACCGGAGTTCGAGCAATAGTCGCTCCAGCCGCGAGCGGCGTTACCTGGAGCAGCAGCGGCAGGAGCAACAGCAGCAGCGGGCGGCGCTGGCGAGCAGCAGCAAGAAGGAGGCGGTGGTGCGCAAGGCGCGCCGTTCGAACAGCGACGCCAGCAACGGCGGGGGCTCCGTCAAGGCGGCGCGTCAGGCCATCAAGGCCAAGTCGCTGTCGCTCCCCGAGGAGGAGTACCGCGAGACGCCCGAGGACCTCGAGGACGAGGTGTACGTGTGGCTGAAGGAGCTCGGGTTCCACAAGTACATCCCGACGTTCCGCGCCAAGGGCTTCTCGACCATCGACTTCATCCGCGAGGTGCGTTGGCGACCTGCTTGGTCGGTGCTGTGTTGAGGGAAAGAGATGGATGTGCTGACCGTGAGCTGTTGCTTTGTGTTGGATGCAGACGGGCATCGAGAAGGAGGACCTCAACTTCCTGGGCATCCGCGAGCCGGCGGCGCGGAGGGCGTTGACCAAGGCTGCGCGCGTGCTGCGCAACGAGGAGTGAGTGCGTCGTGCGTGCCCTGCCTGCGTGGCTTTCGAGCCTCGAGCGTGCCAGCCTCTCAAGCGCGTGCCCCGTGCCCCGCCTGCCTGCATTTGCTTGGTATCATATCCCTTCCCTTCCCACAAACATTATCTATCCGCGAGACGACCTCAGACACAGAAACACGAACATGGCGAGCACGCGCTTGGTTGCTTCCTAGTGACGCGTTTGTTCTCCATCCTCCATTCTCCATCCTCCATCGAGCATTTGCATCGCCAAGACCAACCAGACCAGCCGCGCCAGGCATCAAATGACAAGACAGTGCGATTGAAAAGCGACACCGAGCGACTCGAGCGCCTGCGCCTGCGGGCGACCTAAACTAGCGGCGCGTTGGCCGTGAGCCCGTCCTCGATGCCCGACAGCAGGTTGCGCAGGAACGTCTCCGTCACGCGCGTGTAGTTGATAATGTCCGAGCGGTTCATCTTCTCCAGCGGCATCTCCGACAGCCCCGTCAGGTGCTCCGCGTTCTTCTCCAGGTTCTCCTGCAGGTACTCGAACAGGTTCTTCTCCTTGCCCGGCGGCAGGTAGTACCCGAACGCGTACGTGTACTTGAGCACGCGCCGGCACTCGATCAGCTGCTCCGTCGCCGCGTTCAGGAACTGCACGTCGATCCACGACGAGTCGCCGTGGTTCGCCTGCAACTCGACCATGCGCGCCTCCGTGCCCTCGCGCATGCGCTGCGCGAACTTGCCCGCCTCCGAGTGGTTGGCGTAGCGCTGGTAGTAGTGCAGGTAGCGGTCCAGCTCCGCCTTGGCGCGCGCCGCGTCCGAGTCCGTCGGCACCTTCTCCGGGTCGTACCGGTTGCACTTGTAGTACCCGCCGGTGCCCGACCCGTGTTTATCCCACGACTCCATGCAGATCTGCCATCGTCATCACCAGGGCATGCGTCAGTCAATCTGTCCGTGAGCATGTCCATCACTCGACCAGGAGTCGTGGACGACCAAATGCGTGCACGACCGAACGCACCCAGCAGAACTCGTAGGTGCAGCTCTTGCACGTCATGTGGTTGCATCCCTGGTTCTTCTCGATGCGCACCGAGCACTTGGGGCACTTCTTCGTGTTGGCCAGGATCCAGTTGGCCGTCTCCGACTCGTTGCGGCACTTCTCCTGCCACGACGCCAGCTGCTCGCACGACACGGGCGCGTGCGCCTCCTCGCCGCAGCGCAGGCAGAACACGCAGCCGCACGTGCACGTGACCGACGAGAGTCCGCCGGCGCTCGAGACCGCCTTGTTGCACCCTGGCGCGGGACACCACTTGACGCCCTTGTTGATGTCCACGTACGAGCGCAGCAGGTAGCGCGCGTGCTTGGCGTAGTCCTCGGCGCTCGTGAACCGCTTGAAGATCTCGTCCGTCACCGCCTCTTTGCAGCCGTGCGCCGGGCACGTCGTGCTCACGCACACCGGGCCTTCCGCGATCTTGAGCGATAGATACGGCGGCCAGCAGTTCTGGGGCGGGACATGCCACCACACGCGACGGTTAGAGGCGGCAGGTGACAGGTGATCGAGGCGGACGGACGCGCGAACGCACCAGGCAGTAGACGTGGCCGCAGCCCATGCCGAAGACCTCGTTGCCCGGGTACGAGTCGCAGCAGATAAGGCACTCGATCTGTCGCGGCGCAAGTCAGTCAACCAGTCGTCAGTCGTCAGTCCGGTCCCCCTCAATCCCCATCTCGACATGGACGCACCTCGGTGCTCGGCGCGAACGTTGGGGACGGAGCGTCGGCGAACGCGAGCCCGGCGTCGGCCCTGGCCTTGGCCGGGTCGCCGTAGTACCCCTCGAACAGCTTCTCCTTGTTCCAGGCGAAGTGGCGCAGCAGCACGGCGGCCTGCGACGCGGGCACCTCGAGCACCTGCGCGATCTCGCGGATCAGCGCGCGCTGCTCCACAAACAGCTCCTCCTCGTCGATCACGCGGTAGTCCTCGCCGTGGCGGCGCGAGGAGCCCGAAGCCGCGTCCAGACCCGCGTGCGCGCCGCCCACGCGCTTCTTCTTGGCGGCCGACCCGCCGCTCGCGCCGAGAGGCGACAGCCGCGACCCGTGCAGGTGGTGAGGCGCCTTGCCGCCGCGGAACTCGAGCGGCGCGGGCGGCGGGAGCGACGCACCGGCGGCCGCCGCCTCGGACGCCACGTCGCTCTCGTCCTCCTCCGAGTACTGGTACTCGTCGTCGTCGTCGTCGTCGTCGTCTGCGATGTCTTCATGCGCGGCCGCCTGCTCCTGCTCGTCCTCGTCCTCCAGGTCGCTGTAGTGGTACTCGTCCTCGTCGGAGTTGAGCGACATGGACCTCGCCAAACTCGGCGGCGGCGCGCCGTTCATGCTGAGCGGCTGAGGCGGGCGACCGCGGACTGGGAGCGCGGCAATCGGCGCCGGAAGAGCAGGACCACGCGGCTTCTTGGACGCGCCGCGTTCTCTGTGGGGGGAACGGAGCGAAAATGCTGGGAAGCAGCCGGGTTTTCCGAGGAGGAAGGCGCTTGGACATAGTGAAAACAAGTGTAAAATCCGTCCGACTTGCAGTCTGGAGCTGCAGCTGGGCTGCGACCTGGACGATCCACAGCAAGAAGAACACGGTAGTATTGGACGGGACGGACCTACTTTTGATATAAATCAATGAGATTCGCACCGTGTCTAATTACGAACACGGCTTTAGTTTCGATCATATGCTGGATATTGTCCTAATTATAGGATCAAACGCGTGCAAAGTCACGACTTCGACCGAGTCGACAACGACCTCGTCGGCCGCGAAGGAGGCGACGACCAACGCGTCGATACTGCTAGAAGATGCCGTCACCACCCGAGGGGTTGCCGGGCCGAGGACACCCTCCCCCATCGTCGAACTCGCCCACGTTGATGTGTTGTCCATGAATTATGGTGGACGTCAAGCCA
>JAADYB010000188.1:0-33007 GCA_023338075.1 Phytopythium litorale
AACCGGCAAGTGTTGGTGATGGAGTTGTGTGTGGGGGTTTATGCTCCGTTTTGCATTCACAGCCATCTTTTTTGTTCCTGGTTCGTTTCAGATCGACTGGTAACTTGTCTTCGTTGTTCGTGAATGTTTGCCACATGGACTTCTCGGTGCCAGCGGAGGTAGGAAAGCATTGGCGTGTGTATCTGTCCACAGTAGAGTAGACCATGCAGGGTTGTTGCTAGCTGTTTGTCCCCGCTGCTCAATTTGATTAAGCGAGATTCATTCCCTTATTCCCATAAAGTAAACTTTTGCAACTAAGACCCACCATGCCGCGCGATCAGCGACCAAGACAGCGGCGTCGAGAGCCTCTGTCACCCAACCTGTGCACGAGTTCATCAAGGCAATGCGGCTTACAGTGTGGAGACAGTCTGCGAGCTTGACACCACCCTGCATCACGAAACCGCGGAGTTCGTGAATACATATGCCCTCAATAGCCAGATTGCGCTGATCAGTGAGCGAAGGATCCAACGATTTTGATCGTCCAGTAAATAGATCGATCACAAAAAAACAATGACATGACGAAGGTTCCAAATATCGATAATACACTAAGCTAATTAAACAATAAACCACTCCTGATATTTGACTGCGTTTAATCAAAATATCGGTGTGGCGACAACAATTTGAAATTCGCTTGGCGCTCACATCATCAATTCGATAAAACATCTTTTACACCATCAAGTTAACTTGTTCATCCATTCAACTTGCTGTCATTCAATCCCAGTAAAACTATAATATAATGCAAATGAGAGCGTATGCACAGCATCAGTAAACTTAATGTATAATCCATCAGAAACAAGCATCATCAAACTTAAACTTCGCAATTACAACATGTTGGAGTATAATAATAACATTACATCGCTCCTATTTTCTTGTCAAATATAATGACCAGCATAACCAATACCAGAATTGAATAATTATATCCCAGCTAATTTTTAGGAAGTATTAATTGGGGGAAATCTGAACGAATCGATCTATACGTTGCTGGTCACGTTGTTAGAATATTATGCAATGCTTACATTATACAATGCTATTGATTATTTTAAACTCACAGATTTGTTTCCAACCAAAGAAGTTATACCACAGAAAGATTTCATTTTGCTTCCTCGAAATTTCGTCCAGACACGGTGTAGCGGTACAAGCAAGGTGTAACGCCTCTTTGTTGGGTGGTGTCTAGCAGTCGAGATCCGTGCTCGCCTTGTGTCGCCTTGTCGTCCAGCTTCAGACACAGCAACACACTCAATGACCCTCGGAGTCCAACGTCTGGCCCCTTGCGTCTGGGCGAGCCCCTATTTATCCTTCACACTCGCTTACTGCCCTCTTCAATAGCGGACTCGTCCTCGCTCGTTCTCACTCGCTGTTCAGCCCGCGGATTTGCAACTGACTGCCTCCCAGTCACTTTCACCACCGATCATTGCTCGTCGCCCTTGCCTCCATCTACTGCCACTCGTCTCCAGTCGTTCGGGTCGGTTCACTCCTCGCTTTCCCCCATCAGTAAAGCGCTCCTGGCCTCGCGTTGACCGCCCGCGAATCTGACGCGGCCTCACCCACCTATTCGGTTGTTCTCGGCACGTGCGCCTGTGCCAGCTGCCATCTGCCATCTGCCATCTGCCACCTCATCCCTGTGCTTCTCGAGCTCACTCGCCATCTTGGGTGCGACCGGGCGTCTGGCAACGTTTGGCAGGGTACGTCGCTAGTCACCCACCGCGTCGTCACGCTTCTTCAGCTCTTCGCACGCTTCGTTCTTCTCGCTCCGCCCACTGTCGCCGCTTGTCGACGGGAGAGTCACCCCGTTACAAAGGCGTCCCGGTAACTGGACATGAGGCGTGCCGACTTATCGTTGCGGTCTGCTTGTGACGCCCGGTGATAGGTTAGAAGGAAGGAGAGCTTGACGAAGCGTGTGGCGCTGGGATGCTAGCCAGCGGTGCGGTCGTGCGGGACTAGCACAAGGTTTCCATCGTGGTACAAGTGAGATGCGACAGGAAAGCGAGGCTGCTGAAGATCGGTGGAACGAGCAGTCGCGAGCGACGCGAGCCCGACGGCACAGCAAAGGTGTGGCCGACCGTGGTCTCGGATCGAGTGCGAAGGAGGCAGCTGACAACACTGCCCAGAAAACCATGCCACCTGGGCTTTTATACATACTCGACACAACTTAAGCCAACCAGAAAGCGTCCCAAGTTTTAAGCGACAGGGGTGGAAAGGAAGAGCCAGGCCACCGGCGCTAAAATCGCCCAAAGATCTGATTCCTGGACGAGTACGCACAAAGTGTGGCAGACAACCGTCACCAGTTCGTGGTAATGGCGGTAGGATGACGTGGATCTAATCTCGGCGAGTGCTGGGTGTGGCGAGTTTGAGCACCTTCGGAAGGTGGGCGTGGAAATTTCCTCCCATCTATTTATGATATTGCGACCACATGGGTTGAGAATAGCGCTCACAAGATCTTTACAAATCGTTTCAGTTCGGTGGCAAAGTGTTCGCTGCATTAGTTACTCAGCGCCGCATTCAGGACTTCACCGACCGGTTCAACATCGTCTATCGTCGCCATAAAGGAAAGAAACAAGTCAGCGATGAGAACCAGCGCACTGTCCAAGCGTCGGTCGCGTTACATCTCGTCTACTTGAAGCGGCAGATTGACGACGCACTCCTCGATCCTGACTGCCAATTCAACACGGACGAAAGTCACTTTGACATCGACCTGGACGACGGCAAGACGCTCACCTTTCGCGGGGCCAACTACGTGAATTACAGAAGCATTGTGTCAGGTATGTTCAACTTTATGTTTGCTTAATTGATGAGTATTTTGTGTCACATTGATTTACGTTATTTTTATTTTTGAAATGGAAGGAATCACAATATGTGTGCTTCTCTGTGGTAGCTGCAACGCTCGACTTCTGTGTCTCATGCTCATTTTCAAGAACTCAAATACCAGCTATCCGATTGAAGACCTCCCGGACGCAGCCGACGGAGTGACGTACCGCGCGACGCCATCAGCGTCCATCAACAACGTGGCCATTCAAAAGTGGTTTCGCGATGTACGCTACTGTGTGTCGGGTGGGCCTTTCATAAGTGAGAGGACGCTGTTGTGACGAGTCTCATAGCCATGACTTGCTAAATGTGAGTGTTGAACTCGCCCCGCGCGCGCCATTCGAACACACCAACTACCGGCACTTGCCATTGGCAATAATTGGGGCCGTGCACCGGGACCTCGAGTCCCTATTTATTTGTCTCCTCGACTGTTCTCTCGTCTTTACCCTCTTGCTCTCTCTCTCTCTCTCTCTCTCTCTCTCTCGACCCCTCACTCGCCGAGTTCAGGCCGGGCCACGAGTTCCGTGCCCTTGCCTGCTCCTCTCCACTACAAAGGCAGATTACAGACTGACCACTGCTGGCCCCACCGCCAGTCCATTGCTCTGAGGCGGCAGACCTCTCGCGGTGTCACTGCGCGACACCCTCAAGTTGACTCACCCACCTCACGCCATTGCCTCGCCACTAGCCCCCCCTCCGGTAGTTCCTAGCCGCTCGTTTCTCACCCAGGCGGTCTTAGTTGGCTCTCCCACTCGTTCTTTAACGAGAAGCAGCCAGCTGTTGATCACCGTCCGTCCGACCATCTGAGGTCCTGGCGGATCCTGGCGCTCGAAGTTGTCCGCCACGATACTGTTTGTTCGTACCCCCTTGTTGCCCGCGTTCCCGCTGCCATTTGTCCTTCCCTTCGCATTGTCCACCACCGGTCTGCGCCAGTTGGTGATCACGTCGTCGTCCACTGTTGTCTGCCTTGGCCTGATACACTGCGGATGGACACCGCAAACGGACACAGCGGCGGCGACGTGTCCCAAATATCTACACCACTTTTAATTAGGGTCCGAATGAGTAAGCGTGAACGGATTTTCAGCGAATGCGATCCGTTCGACGAATAAGGAATCCAAATCACTTCTGGCAACTAGATACGAGCGGATCACCACTAATCCGTGCCTATGTCTAAATATGTGAAGAAAGCAGGGTTTTCCGAGTTCGGACACATGGCTGGGTACATGGTGCTGTTCTTACCGGACCGGTCCATGCTCGATAGCAGGTTGCCCGTCTTTAGAGGTAAGAAATAGCGTTTCGTGAGCAAGCTCAAGTCAACCCCATCGACTTCGTCAAGGCAAACCAAGGCGTGCGCGACCGCGTGCGGAACCATGAAATACCTTCGCCAGAGCCAGTAGGACGGGAAACTTTATGCTCACATAGCACAATTCTACGAATGTGTCGACAATGGGGGCATCGTCTACCCGACACCAATGCGGACGCCCGGGGGAATGGGGGTAACAAGGTGCCTGATCTAAAATGCATTTGGGCCAAAATGGTTTTGTATTTCTACTCACATGAACCATGTGTGTCATACTACCTAGATACAATTATTCGGCACCAGAATGTCATTGAGAGAAAGGTGCAGCCAGACGAAAGCGAAGGACCCAGACAAAAATGGTACGACTTCGACGTGCGTGAGAGACCCAATACTGTGAATCCGTGACGGAGTGCAACTTGGTCAAGTCGACCAGAAGCATGCGACTGCCTTTTGTGGAGGAGGTGGCGGATACTTTTACCCGTCACTGTACGCTCGACCCACGGACAAGATCAGGCGTCGCAAAGGCGTTCTTGAATATGGACCAGACCTCTGTCTTCTGCGACTTCGGTTCGCACACGACTGTCGAGTTCATCTTCGCCCGGACTGTGCGATCTACGACGACCGGAGGTGGGACACACCGCTGCACGATGGTGCTTTTGGTGTGTCGGTCGACGGCCGTGTCGACCCCCCGCACTTTGTCTTCAAGGGATCGGCGGGCGGCGACATCGAGCGCGAGGTCGACGTGTTTAAGGACAGTGAGACCGCCATATTCTCTGTGCAGACGAGTGAACGGTTTGACGAGCGCGTAATGCTCGAGTGGATTAAGAAGCGCTGGCGCCATGCTGTCGTGGAGCTGTCCGTGCTCATCTTGGACTCCCTCAAGGTGCACAAGAAGGCCACTGTGGCCGACGCGCTCGCCAGTTCAGGCACAGCCGTGCCGTATGTGCCTGGCGGGTGCACTGGCGTTGCCTAGCCGCTGGATGTCGGCGTGATGTCGCCGTTTAAGCAGCACCTCAGGCGCTTGCACGCGACACGGTCTGGTGGACGTTCGCCAACGACCACAGACTCGGCGAGGCGGCGCGACGTCTTTGAGTGCGCCATGTAGGCTCTTGAGTTCATCACGTCCACAGAAGTTCGGAATTCATTTCGGAAGGCGGGGCCTTTCATTTCGTTTGGCACCAGCAATGACGCTGTCGCTGATACCGACGTTTTGCTGGAGTGCAGAGTGTAATATAATCTCTCGTGTGCATCTTGTTTGAGATATTCCGACTTCCCCAGCAAAAATCGGTTTAACTTTTCCATCGTTCGAGCCTGCTGATTGACTACTGCTAGAACCAGAGCAATTGGCAGGGGCTCTATTTTTGTGGATGCCGCACATTTGTGACTGTTCCGGTAATCTACGTTACATTAAAGACTGTAGGTCTCTGCCGGACGTGTGTACATCATTCTATTTCTGTGTCTTTTGGACAGTTCCGCATAGACTGCCGAGGTGCTCCTCGTCCTCTGATTGATGGAGATTTGGAAGCTGTCTTAGATCGTTAGTCTCTTCATCCATCGGCTGAGTGCAACATATCTTGTCTCTGTTGCGGATTTTACTATGGTGGAATTGTTCGAAATATCTAGCTAATTGGGCTTTTGAAGTGCGTCATATCGAATTAACTCATGCATCTGCGTGCATCTTTGAAGTAGACATACAATTGTCTGTGTACGAGAAAAAAGAAATGATTGTTTTATTGCGATTCAACTCCATTATGTCCTCTAAGACTGCCAGAGTAATTGCTCGCGCCTTTTGGGTGTTTCGGCCTGGCTTTGACGGTGTTTTTGAGTGACTTGCCCAGGATTATCAAGGACTGGCGATGGATCCGGTCGAATGCCCGTCGTCAGACATTTGAGAATATTGGCATCTCCGGATAGGACTAGCTTGCCATGGGTGTTTTTATCGATCTCTGGTGACATTTTCATGCGTCGATGGCCGCTCGTTGTTAGCTTGGAACATATAGCGTCTTGGAGTGATAATCTCCTCGTCTGATATTTGAAAATGATGAATTGAAAGCGATGTACTTGGTCGTTCACACGGGCCTGAGGCGGGTTGTATCTATATCTGGCTGTGCTATTTTGCGCGTTCTTCCAATCCGACGAATGGAATCATCAATACAACGATCAAGAGGTCATCCATGCATGCAAAAGTGAGTCAATGATTTCTTACGATGTGCTTTGAAAAAAACAAAATAACAACAAAAAACGATTCGAACCTCAATAAACCGGGTGAATCCTCGTCGTTCGCGAAAGCGCACAAAAGTCAAATATAACATGCTTTGAACCTGTTTGATACGACTGATGAGTCGAGGAGCTCAGCTTCAGCTTGCGCCTGCACTATACCATCTTAGCTGCCGACAGGACGCCAACTATCTTACCCACGGTGACCCACTCACAATGAGTAGCCCAACCTCGCGTGATAGTACAAAATGTGATCTGCGTCGTTTCTGTTCTTGAGGTACCCCGGTTGAGGTCTGTGTAGCGTGCTATACGGAATGCCACGCGCTGCGCACGCGACAGTGGTCTTTTTCCCACCTCGTCGATGGCGCGGAAACTGTGCGCGCTTTGACAGCACAAGCCAGTCGATAGCTGATTGAGGCAATGGACCGTCAATGACTATTTTGACCAATAGCAGTGATTGATTGCTTCATTTTGAATCACTCTATTGGTAGAATATTTTCTACTGAACTGTTTCGATTCTTCTTCCAAACTGGTGCATGTTCAACAACACTTTTCCGTGTTGAAGTCAATCTGAACACCACCACTCAATGGCGCACATGCGCGCACGACGCTTCAGCGCGCGCGTTTCTCCCGAGGCGGAGCAGCCATCTTTCCACCCAGCCCCAAGCCCCGCTGCTCCGGACTCGTCAGCACCGCGGGAGCGGCACTTTATATAGCCGCGCGAACGCTCAACTCGCTGGCTCGCGGCTCGCGCACGGTCGACCAGCGGCGCAGGCGGTTGGGAAACGGACCGAGGCCGCGGCGGCGACGCCCACCGCACGGCTCAGCGAGTCCGTCACAGTACTAACGATGCAGAAGCGGCAGGCGAGCGTGGCGACCAGCAGTCCCAGCAGTCCGAGGGGCTGCGGGCTCGTCTCCGCCGGCGCGTCCGTCCACAGACCGAGCTCCGCGTCGCGCTTCTCACTCCTCCGGGTCAGCTCGCAGCGCGTCGAGCGCATGGGGCTCTCGCGCAAGCTCCAGGCGCGCCAGAGCCAGTCGCTCGGCCGCCTGAGCGCCAGCCGCAGCAGCGCCACGAGGCGGAGCGCGGGCACGATCGCCGTCGACGACGACCCGGACGGCTCGGCCTCGGTCTGCGGCCAAGAGCCGAGCGCGCTCCGCGCGCCGTGGTCGCGGCTCGCGAAGGCGCTCCCGACGCTGTGCTGTCCACCCGGCAGGAAGGCGCCGGCCACGACCATGTACTCGATCACGTTCTTCCCGTGGAAGATGGAGGCGTTCGGGTACTACTCGAGTCCGTGGGCCGCCGCGGCCTGGGTGCCCGACACGGCCAGCATGCGGTGCCAGATCTGCCTGGCCGCCTTCACGCTAATGCGGCGCCGGCACCACTGCCGGCTCTGCGGCCACCTCGTGTGCAACGACTGCTCGCTGCGGCGCACGTTCCTGCCCTTCTCGGCGAGCACGCGCAGCCAGCACCACATGATCCGCGACGGAGAGCCGCAGCGGACGTGCAACTCGTGCGCCAACACGCTGGGGAACATGGCGGCCCAGCAGGACCCTCGGGTGCGCAAGCTCGCGGTTCGGCCAGCAACACACGCAGGCCAGGGACAGGTGGGAGTGAGCCGGCCTCGCCTCTGGCTCGCACGTCGGAGCCGGCGGCACACCGCCGAGGACGAGGGCGTCAGGCAGGAGCAACAACAGGAGCAGCGCATGACGCGCGAGCTTACCGGGACGGAGCCTCGCGCTCGACGGCTGTCAGCATGCCAGGCCGACGAGCTGGAGGAGATCCTGTTCGCGCGCTCGCTCTCACGCAGCAGGTCGATGAGCAAGCAGTTCGTCGTGAGCTCGCAGTGGCTCCAGCAGTGGCTGCAGTACGTCCGCATGGACCCCGGCAGCCGCTCCTCCTGGCTCGCGCTGTCAGCTGACGAGGACCGCACCAAGCGCAGCGCATCGAGGCCCGGACCGATGGCGAACTACGCGCTGCTGGACTTCGTCAACGGCACGCTAGTGCCCAAGAAGACTCTCGAGCGGAGCGTCGCTGGGAGCGTCGACGCCGATTACCACGTCGTGAGCGAAGACGTGTGGCTCGCCTTCCGTCGACTCTACGGCGGCGGACCCAGCATCCAAGTTCTTGCCCCGAGGGTCGAGAGGTCTAGCTCCGCGTCGGAGACGGGGGAACGCTCGCTGGTCCCCAGCTTTGCTCAGTCGGGCGACAGGAGCGAAGCGAGTCGCTGGGTCATCACGGAGCTGAGCGAGCTGCCGGCCGCGGTCACGGCGCCACCCGTGCGGCTCGCTCCTCGACGCAACGGGTCGGCAAGGTTCAGGAAGACGGAGCTGTGCGCGAGCAAGAAGGCGCCGAGGAGCATGCCAAGCAGCCGCTATCGACGGTCTTCTGGCGCGAGAGGCAGCTGGGCGGCGCTCGAGGTCAAGGCGGACCGCGACTCGCACAAGCGGTGGACGCTGGCACGCGCGCTGTCCTTCCGCGCGTCGTCCAGGCGCCTCGGCGACGCGGCCTCGCAGGTCGTCGAGGGCGTCATCTTGTACGAGCCTGGCACGCGCGGCGCTCCCGTCCCGTTGAGAGAGCGCAAGGCGAGCTCGACGCGGGCTGCCGAGGCACCGAGTCGCCGCCGAGAGAGACACACGGCGGTGAGCGAGCGGCGGCTGTCGGAGGAGGCGGACACGCCGTGCTCGCGCTCAACCATCGCGGCCATCTCGGCCTTCGCGCACGCGGCCACGGAGGCGCGGCGGCGCTCGGCCTTGTCGCTTTCTCGCCACCCGTCCGCGCACCTCATCGGCCCGCCGTCCGACGTCAGCGCCGCGTGAGTCGGTGTCCGCCCCGCGAACTCCTGCGTGCGCGTCGTCCTCGCCGCCACCCGCGCCGCCGGAGCGTGTCGTGCATTCCCCGCGCGTCGGAAGCGATGCGTCAGACCAAATCGAAAGCAAAGGTGCATTGCGCTCTCACTTGTCGTCCTGCTGCTGCTGGCTCTGCTGCTGCTTGTCCTCCTGCTCGGCCTCGTCCTGCCCGGCGAAGCGCATGGCCCAGTCGCGAGGCCAGAAGGGCGACGAGTAGGGCGTCTCGAACGAGTCGAGCTGGTCCGGCGGGTGGAACCAGTAGTTGAGCGCCAGGTGGCCGTCGCCCGAGCCGAACGACTCGACCTCGTGGAACCAGGAGGCCGGCAGGAAGAGCATGTCGCCCGCCGAGAGCTCGCAGAAGGCCGGCGTGGCCTCGCGGAAGCGCGGGAACTGCGCGTGCAGCGCCTCGGCGTCCGCGGCCAGGCGGCTCGTGTCGACCCGGCTGAAGCTCACGGGGTCCTTGACGGTCTGGTCCACCTTGCGGCGCTCGCTGTCGGCCGCCGCCTCCTCGGGGTCCAGCGCCATCTCGTCCAGCTCGAGCTCCTGCTCGTCCTCCTCCTCCTCCTCCACGTCGTCGTCCTCGTCGTCAAAGTGGAACGCGCCGTCCTCTCCGTCCTCTCCGTCCTCGGCGCCGCTCTCGCCGGCCTCCTCGTCCTTGTCGGCGCGCAGCACGGCCAGCATGGCGGCGTCCAGCCGCTGCTCGGCCTGCTCGACGCGCTGCTCGGCGCCAGGCTCTCCGCGCTCGAGCGCCAGCTCGGCCTGCGCGAGCTCGCGCTCGGCCTCATCCTTGTCGATGGCGGCGAGCGCCGCGGCCTCTGCGAACGGGTCGGCGCCGTACGCCGTCGTGTCCTCGCCCTCGTAGTTGATGCGGCCGTTGGCGTGCACGCGCGTCATGAGCCCGCGCGTGTACATGCGCTCGGCGTCGGCGGGCGAGTAGAGGCGGAAGCGCTTGCGGCCGCGCAGCAGGATGTACAGGTTGTCGTGGTAGTCGTGGTGCAGCCCCGTGGAGGAGCCGTGCGTGTTGTTGCCCATCCAGACGTTGACGTTCTGCGGCACCAGGTGCCCCATGAGCGCCGGCCGCAGCGGGAAGTCGCCGCGCAGCCGCTGCACGAAGCGCGCCATCACCTCGGGCCGCCCGTCCGCCTCGGCCTCCACGTCCTGCGTCGTCAGGTAGTGCAGCTCGTCGCCGCGCTCCAGCAGCGCCAGCAGCGCGCGGAACGTCATCTGCACCTCGACGCCGCGTCCGAACTTGTCGCGCGTGTCGGCGCGCCGCTCGACCGCCAGCACCTCGTCGCCCGCCGTCGCCGCCAGGTACGCGTTGGTCCACTTGGCGGGCGCCGTGAAGCCCGCGTCGCGCAGGAAGCCCGCGAGCACCACGGGCTTGCGCGGCGCCACGAACTCGCGGAAGAAGCGCGCGGCCGACCCCGCCGCGTCCACGTCCAGCCGCTCCACCGCGTAGTCGGCACGCGGCACCACGAAGCCCGCGTACGCGTTCGAGAACCCAGGCGAGAGCCGCACGTCCGCCTCCGCCGCCTCGGCACGAGAGTCGGCGGCTGGACTGGCAGCACTAGCCGCCGCCTCGCCCTCGCCCTTGCGCAGGCGCTTGCGCGGGCCGTCGGCGCCGTCGGCCGCGCGCGCGTTGGGCTTGGCGACGTCCGCAGCGGTCGTCATCGTCTCCGCGAGTCGGCAGGCGGCGCGGGCGATCGGGAAATGAGCGGCGGGGACCGACGTGCGACATAGCAAAGCGGCGCCGAACGATTGGCCACGAGCCGAGAGGGGAGACGGACACTCGATGCAGCAAGAAGCAGGACGAGGAGGACGCAAGCAGTGCCAGGGGAGACGCATGCTACTGGCGGACAGCACCTACGGGCGAGCTAGCGGTCAATGCTCCAGCGAGACCCCCGCGCCGTCTCCATCTTTGTTATATGCACACCACCGCCACGCACACACGCAGCTCTAGCCGAAATGGTACCGATTGCCGCCCTGGCCGTACCCGCCGCCGCCGTGGCTGTGGCCGCCGCCCATGCCGCCCATGCCGCCCATGCCGCCCATGCCGCCCATGCCGCCGCCCATGCCGCCGCCGAAGAACATCTACGCACATGCACAAGAGGTTAGTTGAATGTCGCCCGCCAAGAGTCCGCGGCGGGACGCGGCAACGCACCTGGAAGATCTGGCTGGGGTCGACGCCCATGCCGCCCATGCCGCCGCCGCCGCCAAAGTCGCTCTCGAGGTCCTCCAGATCGACGCCCGAGTCGTAGCGCTGGCGCTTCTGCGGGTCCGATAGGATGGCGTAGGCCTCGCCGATGTCCTTGAAGCTCGCCTCGGCCTGCGCACGCTCCTCCTCCGTCTTGCTCGCGTGGCGGTCCGGGTGGAACTTGAGCGCCAGCTTCTTGTACGCCTTCTTGATTTCGGCGTCGTTGGCGCTCTGCGTCACGCCCAGGATCTTGTAGAAGTCCTTGCGCTTCGCCTTCTTGACCTCCAGCTTGGTCTCGCGGATGCTGCTCATGGTCATTACCACAGCAGCCAGTCGTGTCAGCACCACACACACACACACAGACTCGAGCCATGAACACGGCAACAGGCATCTCGACTAGCACGGAGGTCGCACCTGTTCTGGATGTCGCGCTGCGCGTCGTCACCCACGAGCTTGGAGGCCTGCTCGTACACGCGCAGCGCCTGCTCGAGGTTCTCGAGGCCGCCCAGCGCCTTGAGGCACGCGGCCTTGCGCAGGTACGCCTTGGCGTACCCGTGGTCGTAGTAGATAGCCTTGTCGCAGTCCTTGATGGCCTCGTCGTGGCGGCCGAGGCGCGAGAGCGCGTTCGCGCGGTTGCAGTGGATCTTCGAGTTGAACGCCTTGTTCTTCGGGTCGATCTGCAGGCACTCCGAGTACTTGTCGATGGCCTCCTGCATGCGGCCGGCCTTGAACGAGTTGTTGGCGTCCTCCTTGCTGTTCTCCAGCGCGCGGATGCGCTTGATCTCGCGCATGAACTTGCTGTTGTCCGGGTCCGAGCGCAGCGCCTGCTGCAGGTGCTTGATGGCGCTCGGGAACTCGCCCTGGAAGTACAGGCAGCGCGCGCGCAGGAAGAGCAGGTCCGGGCTGCCAGAGTCCGTGCGCATCAGCTGCGTCAGCGCCGCAAACGCCTCGTCGTAGCGCTCGCACCCGATCAGCGCCTCGCCGCGCAGCAGCTTGATGGCGCCCGAGCCCGAGCACACCTGCAGCGCGCCGTCAAAGCACTGCACGGCCTGCGAGAAGCGCTCCTGCGTCCCAGCACCACCACGCGGTCCAGCACAGTCAGCAACCAGGCAACACACATGCGAGTGCCTACCGTCCCAAGCGCACGCACCTCGGCCAGGTGCTGCTTGCCGCGCTCCGCCTTGTCCAGCGCCATCTCGAGCTGCCGCTTCTCCGCCAGCAGGCTGCCGTTGTTCGGGTCGCGCACCAGCGCCGCCTGGTACGTCTTGAGCGCGCCGTCCGTCTCCCCCTGCGCACAGCACGCACGCAGTACGCGTCAGACGATCACACTCTACGGCGACATCCGCGGTCGTACGCGCCGCAGGGCATGCCATCCGAGCGAGCGCCGTACCATGGCGAGCTGCGCCTTGGCCTTGCGCACGTAGCCCTTGAAGTACGTGGGGTCGAACACGATGGCGCGGTTGCAGTCCGTGATGA
Organism: Phytopythium litorale; assembly: GCA_023338075.1. NCBI lineage: Eukaryota > Oomycota > Peronosporomycetes > Pythiales > Pythiaceae > Phytopythium > Phytopythium litorale. The sequence goes on from JAADYB010000188.1 coordinate 12,873, forward strand.
CCTCCTTGTACTTGCCCAGCATGAAGCTGGCGGCCGCGCGGTTGCCGTAGTAGGCCACGACCGTCGGCGCCGCGTCGATCGCCTGCGTGTACTTGTCGATGGCACGCTGGTAGTCGCCGCGCTTGTACAGCTCGTTGCCCTGCGCCTTGTACTCCTCCGCCATGGCCTCGCTGCGCTCCATGCTGCCTCGCTGCGCCTCCTCCAAGCCCCTCCGAGCGGCCTGCGTGTTCTCCCCCGGAGCTGTGAGCCGAAGTTGTGCGGGGAAAGATGGCCCGAGCCAACAAACCACCGCGGGCGGAAAGTGAAGTGGCGCACACGAACCAAAGATCCGCCAGCAAGGAGCGCGGCAAGTGCGGGCGACGCCGCGACGACACGCTCCAGCTGGGCATTCTCTACTCGACGAAACAATACGCCCACCATGTGGAGGAAATCTCGTATCATATCATATATTGTATTATATCATATAGACAGGATCGACTACATGCTATGATTCGCCTTTTATCATCAATGTAGCACATTGAAATGATATAAGGTTACGATGTAACCTAGCGATCGCTCCCAAATCCGTCGCACAGTAACCCGACCGATTTTCGCAGGGAAACCGAGAGCACAGGAATTAGGACGATTTGAACCAATCACCGAGGAGTAACCGGGGTACACGCCAGAAGGGGGAGCAGATTGTTTTGTCGAGTCCAGTACTCGGCGCATTCCTCGAGCGCGCAAAGTTCGCATCTCGCGTTTTCTCGAACTTTCTTTCGACATCCCCGAGAGAGTGACGCGCTCGCCAGATTCAGTGACATGCCACCGAGTGCTTCTGGTTCTTGAAGACAGCAAGCCGCCATGCGCAGTGCTGGCTGCGGGCGAGATCAGCTTGCTCGCCGAGCAGACTCGGTGGCCCATGATGAAGCAGGCGGGAAGACGCGGCTGGAAACTGTGCTCGACGGCCACTGACCGCGCTCGGACGAGCCCCAAGGGGACAAGTGTGCGTCGCCACCACCGAGTCGCTGAAGCCGCATCTTTGTTGGAAGCCAAGCGGCCGATTGATCCTCCAGTCACGCGGCCCGATCGACCGACGGACCTCAAGGTCTGCCAGGCACCCAAGTGCTTATGGCCGGCCAGTCAGTCAGCGCGTCCACGCGGCAGCCATGGCTAAAGAATCGGGCGTGGAATGGTTTGGCCAGGCCTTTGTGGCCGAGAACGCGCCAGGCAGGACTCGGCGCGAGGCGTTCGGGGCCCTTTCATCGCTATGCGAACACGTGCACCACTCAAGTCGTCGAGGCTTGGGCGGGGAGCAGCGACCGCCATGCTGCTCGCAACCACGAGACCCATGCATCTGCGGCCCATATTGCCACCCATGGTGGGGGAGTCGGGCTGTCGTGCGTGTCATGCCAGCAGCTCGTGTCTCTGCGCTTCAACGACGCGTCTCATTGGCCACAACACACCTCTGCTCCTCCTATCATTGGCCAAAAATGTTCCGGATCGCAGCAGCTCGATGGCAGCACTCAAACCGCAGTTCTCCCTGACAAGCAGCAAGCTCAACGCTCAACGCTCGACGCTCGACGCTCGACGCTCGACGCTCGACGCTCGACGCTCGACGCTCGACGCCCAAGGACCGACGCACAGCACAGCGCCTTCCTCTCACCGCCGCCATGTCGCACCTGAACAAGCTTTACAAGCTCTCGGCGCCGCTGCAGGGCCTGCTGGGCAAGTCGGCGCTGTCGCGGCCCGCCGCCGTCAAGGAGTTGTGAGTCTCGGCCGGCAAGCGCCTCGATCGCTGGCTCGCGCCACAGAGGCGGCGCTAACGCAAACGCTAACGCTGGTGGTGCGTCGTGTTTGTGCGGCAGCTGGGCGTACGTCAAGGCGCACGAGCTGCAGGACCCGTCGGACGGCCGCATCATCCGCCCGAACCCCGCGATGAAGCAGGTGTTCAACGTGGACGAGATCAAGTTCACGCAGGTCATGGGGCTGCTGTCCAAGCACCTGGAGAAACCCGTGGACGAGCTCTAGAGGCCCGCTAGGCAGCGCCGCGCTGCTGCAAACACGCTAGTCCCTCGCGCCGCATCGACTGAAACACGACACCGTCGGTCTATTAGATCTCGGTGGTGAGCACGCCGTGCGCGTCCAAGTACGTGCGCGGGTCCAGCGCCGCGTCGCCGCCGTCGCGGTGCTTGTCCTGCGCTCCCATGGCGGCGGCGAGCTGCATCTCCTGCGACACCGACAGCCGCACTTCGTCCAGCAGTATGCGGTCCATCAAGCGCTGGTTCTCGTCCATCTCGCTCGTCGTCATGGGCCGGCTGGTGCCCAGCAACTCGTCCGTCTGCAGGAGCTGGTGGTTCGCGCTCGGAGGAGGACCCATCGCGCCGACAGAGTGTCCGTCGAACGCTGCGCTTGCATCCGGAGCGTGCGCCGCCGCAGTCCCGGCACCTATGTGGGCGATTTGCTCCATGGTGCTCGCGTCGAACAGCTGCGTCTTGCGGCGCTTGACCTTCTGCGAGCGCAGCGTGCGGCCGCAGAACTTGCGCGCGAACAGGTCGAACGCCTCGATTGAGAGCGACGACAACTCCGTCATGAAGTCGTCCAGTGGCCGAGAGTACTGCATGTTCTGCTTGCCCACGCCGCGCCGCTCCTTGTCCTTGATTTCGACCATGCTCTCGACCAGCCCCTCGAACACGGGGCGTGAGCGGAAGTGGCCGAAGATGCCCATCCGCGCACACTTGAGCCAGAAGGTCAGCTTCTTCTTGTCGACCGCGACCACCGCCTTCTTCTTGACAACCTGGTACAGCCCGCGGAACGACGCGTTTTTGGACAGCTTGCGCAGGAACGGGTCGCTCTCCGTGTACACGCTCGGCACGTACTTGATGTTCTCCAGGTTCTTGGGCACTCTCGACCGGCTGAGCAGACTGCGGAAGTTTGGGATGCTCTTCAGGTCGCGGCACGCGCGGCACACGCCCTTGTTCCTGCTGTCGGCCACCCGAAGGCAGCGCAGACTGCGCACGCAGTTGCCCACCTTGTCGACGCGCCACATGCACTCGCTGAAGACCGCGTCCTGGAGCACCAGCCGCTGCTCCTCGGACAGCTTCTCCGACATCTTGACTTGCGCGTCCGAGCCGAACACCTCCGGGAACAGCTCGCGCGCGATCACATACTTCGGTCGACTGCCGCCGATGATCTGGACGGCGCCAGACACGTAGCACTGGACCTTTTCATCGCGAAGACCCGTGCACGGCACGTGCCCCAGCGGAATCGATGGTCGAGTCGGCGCTGCTGATACAGGAGTGTTCGTGTCGCTTGCACTAAAGTCGGACAGGAACCGTTCGGCTTCTTCGGTCGTCGACGGAGTGCGCGTGCCACCGCTAGACACCTCATCACGGCTGCTGTCTTCTTGTCGCCCGCTGCCGTCTTCCTCGCCACGGTTGGCGCTCAGAGGCTCATCCACACCCAATGACGAAGAGGCTGCATCCTCAGGCTCTGGAGGGATGCCACCGTCAGTGTCACCAGGACTGCCAGCCTCTCGACGCGGCGCCACGCCCTGACCGCCCTCATTGCTGTGAGCAGCGTGCGAGAACGCGGCAAGATCAACGTCTTGGATGTCGCCGATCGACAAATTGGGCATCATCCCCGTGCTGGACGAGTCCAGCAAGTGCGAAAACCCCTCCGACTGCCCCAGCGTCGCCGAGGACTCATACATGAGCTCCGGCGCCTCTTGACTCGCCACGTCACCCATTTCGCGGTGGACATCGCTTTGAGACTCGTCCGTGCCTTCTTCATCCGCTGCCATCTGTGCTGACGGCTGCCTCCGCTTTCGCCCAAGTAACGCCTTTTGGTTGCGGCCGAGCAGATGGCTCTGGAAGAACTCGCACGACTCGGGTGACAGCTCGGCGATCGATCGCATGAACTCGTCCAGGTAGTTGTTGTAGGTCATGTTCTGCATCCCGACGCCGCGCCGCTCCTTGTCTTTGAGCGTCACCATCGACTCGACGAGCCCGATGAGCGCAGGATGCGTGTCGAACATCCCCTCGATGCCCATTTCTGCCGCGTCCATCCACGTGTTGAGCGCGCTGTTGTCAGGAATGTTGACCAGCGACAAATCCCGCAGTATCCGCGCGTACTCCTCGCTCATGTCGAACTCGGATTCGAGCAGTGAGAACACTCGCCCGGAGCAGAATTTCCGGTTCACAGGGTTTCGCGGTGTCTTTGCCTTCTTTGCGGTCGACGCGATAGCTGTGCGCAGCGCCGCATTCGAGCGCAACGCAGCACAGCTCGAGCACACTGCCTCACCCTTCCTCGATTCGATGACACCCTTGCAGCCCAGACTACGCACCGAGTTGCCGTCCTTGTCGACAAACCACACCGCTTCGCCCTCAATGACGTCGTGGAGCATGAGTTTCTCTGCGTCCATCAGCTGGTACGCGTGCTTGTTGCGCTCACCAGGAGGGAACAAATGAGGGAACAGTTCCTGGACAATCTTGTGTCGTGGTCGACCGCCACCAGTGAGCTGCACCGACGTCGATACAAACAAGCTCATCCTCTCGTCGCGAAGGCCGGGACAAGGGAGAATGCCAATCGCGCGAGCGTCGTCCCAAGGGATGTCTCGGAGGAAACTCTTCCTCCGGGTGCGAACCGCAGCCTCCACCGTCACGCCGCGGCTAATGCTTTTCTGTAGCACCGTCGGGTTGCGGCGGCCATCGCCCGAGTCCGCACCGCCCGCGCCGCTCTTCTTCTTGGAATGCGCTTCGCCCCCAGCGCTCCTCGCGACCACGCGCTTCCGCGTTGGCTTGTGCTTGGCATGATCGATGAACCGATTCAAGTTCCACGGAGCGCTCAATGCCACGAGTTGGAGGCATTTGCACTCGATGATCCGCCCGTCCGGGGTGATTCGGTTGAACTGTGGGTCTTCTCGGAGTCGCATCATGGCATTGTACTGCACCGACTTGCTCACGGGCGAGAGCGCCTGGGACGGCGGCAGTGGCTGTGAAGTCTCGGCAGGCGAGATGAGCGCGCCGACATCCGCCACGCCAGCGAAGTCGTGGTCGAATATGGACTGAAGAGACGTGAGAGCGTAGTGATCAGCCCCGAAGAAGTTGCCTCGCCTCGCGTCCACGGCACTGGATTGCAGCGCGGCGCTGAATCCGCTGCTGACACTTGCAGTCGAGCTGTGGAGGTCAATGGAGGTCGCGGAGCCACCTCCAGGAAGCTGCTGCGTCGCCGACTGAGAGGTGCTAGCCTCCGTGCTCGCGACCGTCGTCCTTGGGCCTGCACTACTATCACCCGGGTTATTCATGCCAGTAGTGCTAGCGGCAGCGTTTCCTGACCCTCTCCGCTTCGGCCGCTTCTCGCGGAGGTACGTGCAGTTGCGGCTGACGATGTGCTGCTCGAACTTGAGGATGTACCACGGCGGGTTGAGGCGCACGTTGCGACCGCACTTGCACTCCACCGTCCGTCCATCGGGCGCCGCCGACGCCACCAGCGGGTGCTCGCGGACCTGGCGGACCTTATCGTCTCGGCTGGCATAGTACACCACCGGCCGCGGCGTGGCGGACGCGTCGGGCACCTCCGCGTGGCCACCGCGGCTCTCCGTCCGCGGCTCCTCCGCCTCAGTGCAAGCCGCGGGTGCGACTCCAGCAGCCGTTGACGGCTGAAGATCAGCCGACGCGCTTTCAGCAGCCGCCGTCGCCTCCTGTGAGCGCTGGGCCGCCAGCGCGCTGTTGACCTCCTGCTCGCTGCGCGCCAGGAACGCGCGGATCTGCTGCTCGCTCAGCTCCATGCTCATGTCCATGGCGCCAATGCCCGCGCCCATCGAGTGCACAGACAGGTCGGCGTCCGCAAGGCCGGTCATGTCGCCGCCCACGATAGTGCTGCCCTCGGCGTCGTAGTAGAGCGCGAGGGCGTCCGTCGGCGCGGCCACCGCCGAGGAAGTCGACGCAGAAGAAGGCGCGGCAGGCGGCGATGGCGGTGGTTGCCATTCCTCCGCCACCGACGCCGCCGGGCCGCCAGTAAGAGGCGGCGGAGGGGTTGCTTCCGCGCCAGTTGTCGCCGCTGCCGCCGCACTTGGGCTGCCAGCCGGCGCGTCGCCGCCATCCCGCTCCTCGACGCCCATCGCTTCCATCCGACCGCCGCTTTTTCAAATATGCAGCAATTTGTAGCTACTCATCTTTTTTTAGCCAATCAAAACGGATAGGTAGCTTTATTTGAACCAATAGCATACAGGAATTACGTGTGTCGCCTACAAAAATGACAAGACGTGCACGTCGCTGTCAGGCAATTGGCGCTCCGGCCTGCCGCTCATGGACTCGCGCACGAAGCCGCTGGAAATGACGAGCGACGTGCCGAAGAACTGGTTCTTAAAGCCTCGACGAGGGCACGGCGCGTCGCCCGGGACGTCGACCCGCCGCCAGGTCAGCCTCGGCACGTCGAGCACGCGCACGTCGTTCTCGAGCTGGCCGGTGGCCTCGTCCTGGCCGCCGAACAGCAGCAGGTTCTCGCCGACTGCGTTCGTGCTGTGGCCGCGCCGGCCGTTGGGCAGCGAGCCCTTCAACAGAGGAATGGACCACTCGACGTGCGGGACGTCGTTGCCTTGAGTACCGGGCTCGTCCTTGTCGGGGAATACGCGAAGCCGATGCACGTCGAGCAGGGCGTTCGACTGCCGGATCTGAGCAAAGGACAATCCACGATGGAGCGTGCTTTAGCAACTCGAGATCGCTCGGTCGCTCGCCGAGAAGAGACCCGCACCTGGCGTCCGCCATAGATGATCACTTCGTTCCGCGATACATTGTACACGTCGTGCAGGGACCTACCCATCGGCGTGGCGTTGGAGCTCGGCGTTGACCATCGGCATCCTACAGGCAGCGAGGCGAACCATTCGTGAGGCATGCAGGTCGCTCGTCAACACGGAAGATACCAAGGCGGACCTGCGACGCCCTCGATATGAAGCAGATGCACTTCAAGCGTCGGTATCGGAGAAGTCCCATCACTTCCACCGGCAATAAGCAGTAGGCTCGGACTCAGAAGCGTCGCGGTGTGGCCGCAGCGTGGAGATGGCGAGGCTCCGCTCACGACGGGATCGATCCACGCAGCCCGGATCTTGCCACTGTTTTCATAACGTAGACGTGGTGGCGCGAGAGCAGTTAGTCTCTCTGCTGTCATCACCAGCACGATCCGATCCAGCAGCGACCTACCTGGCGTCTCTGGAGTCCTGAACAAACAACAGATGCAGGTCGTTGAACGCGTCGAATGGCATGCTTTCAGAGTGGCCGCCGAAAAAGACAATGCGGCGAACGCGGACCGCATCGTCGGTGGTATCGTCTCCCTCTTGCTGCAGGATGCTGGACTTCTTGACACCCCACGCGTCCGAGACGTCCATGATGCGCCTGGAGCATTTCAGCTTCGGCAAGCACGTCATTGAGTGATACCGTCGAGGGCAAGGCGCGCGTCCCGAGCCGCGGATCTTCTCCCATTTCCCAAACAGAATCTGCCGTGGCGACCGCAGAAACTCGAGCGGCACTGACTTGACTGCGGCTTGGCCACCCAGCGCAGCGTTGATCTCACGCTTCGGTTCGTCACGCACAAGTCTGCCGAGCGTGACGTCTGCTAGTCGGGCCTGCCACACGGTGAACCAGTAGTGGCCTCCGCTCCTTGACCGCGCAAGCATGCACAATCAGTTCCTGCTCTCTATCACGCTAGCACGTCCACGACCAACGCACCGGAGAAGGAACTCGCCGTCAAGATCCGCCAAGTACTCTTGGTTGTCCGACTTGAGCGACCGCAGGGAAGTCGACGCGCCGTCGCTCTCACACTTGGACCAGCGCAGACCGCCAAGCCGGCTGAACGTCAGGTACAGCCGCGTCCAGGTCTGCTCGGCGCAGAATGCACGACGGCTGTGAGAATCTCGCGTTGTGGATCGGAGTCGTTCTCGCCACGGAAGCAGCTCACTGGAGGCACAGGTGCCTGCATCCGGTAGGTCGCGATCGTCGGAAACAAGTACGCCGTGAAGCACTCGCGCTTGCAGCGCTGCGGGATCAGCGCGCGCAGGCCCAGCCGCAGCGCGCGACACGACTCCGCGAGCACCAGCAGCGATGGCACGTCCAGCAGCGTCGCCACCGCTTCCAGCGCGTCCGTCGACACGTCCGCCAGCGCCATGAGCCGCCGACTCTTCTTCGCCGCAATTCTCCAACTGCAATGCCCGAGTCGGTGACAAGCGACATGGAAGGGCGTACCGTGATGGCGCGCTAATATGCGATGCATCGATGCGACAGAGCAAGGTCGGAACAGGACAGGCTTGCTGCATGACTTGGTCGTCAGTCATGGCGACGCAAGTGCACGGACTGATCGATCATGGAGGGAGGATGGTTATATAAAGCTCAGCAAGTATTTTGCGCCTTGCGTCTGGTGTCTGCTCTGCGGGAGGGTTGGCTCGTCGGCAGACCAACTGCGAAGGAGCGGGGGCGATCCAGCCGCTGCCCGAGCGCACTCCGGACGGTCCTTAGCAGCAGCCGCCGCGCTGAGAGGCGTTCGAGTTGCCGAACCCGCCGGGCGACGGCGAGCCAGTCATGCCGACCTTGATGCCGTGGGCCTGCAGCATGACATCGCATAGTGAGTCTACGCTGTAGAGGTTGTCGACTGCGATCTGAACTGCGTGCCATACCTCGTTTGTGACGTCGCACACTCCCGACTGGATGTTCGAGTAGATCTTGGACGCCGTCTTCACGAACGCCTGTGTGGAACCAGCAACCGCAAGAACTGCGTTAGCAACGACCAGCAAGCACAGTCGACACACGGAGCAAGCCAAGCGCCACGCACATCCTCGACGTTCGCGGCCGTCTTCGCCGACGTCTCGAGGAAAATGAGCCCGTTCTCCTTGGCGAACTGCTCTCCTTCCTTGAAGCTCACGGCGCGGCGGTGCTCCAGGTCGCTCTTGTTGCCGATCAGCATGATCGCCATGTTCGAGTTCGAGTTCTGCCGCGCTTCCTCCAGCCACCGCGTCAGGTGGTTGAACGTCTCCCGCCGCGTGATGTCGTAGACGAGCAGCGCGCCAGCTGCGCCGCGGTAGTACGAGCGAGTGATCGAGCGGAACGACTCTTGTCCGGCCTGCACTCGTCCGCGACAAGGAAGAACAGGGTCAGACGCGAGCCATCGGCGCTCCGCAGCTTGCAGATCCACCCCACCGTGTCCCAAATCTGCAGCTTGATCTGCTTGTTCTCAATGTTGATCATGCGCGCGCCGAACTCGACCCCGATCGTGAGGTCGTGCACCGGCTGGAACCGCTTGTCCGTGAACTGCAGCAGCAAGCAGGACTTGCCGACGCCTGGGAAAGCCGCCATCCACACCGCCCACCTCGGGTCAGGAAATCAATCGCACACACGCAGAAACGCCCCCGTCCTATCCGCGCCACCGCCCAAGCGAGCTATCCTGCGCATCCAACCGACCCGCGCGCGCGCTTACCAGTGTCGCCGATGATGATGTACTTGAACAGATACGCGTACGACATGCTTCTCTCGCTCACGCCCCTGCGGCACCACGCCCAGACACGCCCCGCACCTCGCTCGGTCAGCCCACTCGTCCGTCCTCCACCTCCTACGCGCCACCACGCCTCATGCGTCTCGCCCCGCGACCGCGACGGCCGCGGAGCCAGCCGCCGCGCCGTCCAACCCACCGATTCGCCTCGCCGCCGTCTTTTCTTGTGCTTTCCGCTGAGTTCCGCCGGCGAAAGAAGGAAGCAAAACAGCAGGCGGGATCGCACGCGCTGGTCACTTGCGAAATGTATGGGTTCCTTACATTTCGCAACTCACAACGGGGGAACAGAGCGGGCCGGCGAACAGAACCCACGGGCCCAGACCCGGATTCCCAGCCAAAGTGTGAAGGGCGAATCAGCAAGGATCCAGGCCGGCCCACCTCATCGCGGCCCGCGGGTCCAAGACCCGGGCCGCACTTCAACCTCGACGTTTCTTTCTTTCCGTGTACCCATGTGGTCCACTCCATCGCACTCGACCTTTCTCCTTGTTTCGCTCGAGTGCCAGTAATAGCGATCTGGAAAGGCCGCGGCATTCTTGGCGACTCGACCAGAGGACGGAGAGGGAAGACGAGGAGAGGAAGCGGACGGGCGCAGGAGGCGGCGGAGCGGGGAGATGGAGAACTACAACATCTACGACGAGGTCGGCCGCGGCACGCACTCGTTCGTGTACAAGGCGCGCCGCAAGCGCAGCATCGAGTACGTCGCGGTCAAGTCCACCGCCAAGTGCCGGATGGACAAGGTGAGGGGGGGCTCGCGGGCGGAGGATGCGGATGGTGGCGGGTCCAGGAAGACTGACGCGTGGATGCGTCGTGTGTGTGTGTGTATGTGTGTGTGGCAGATCCTGAACGAGGTGCAGTTCCTGCACAAGCTGGACAGCCCCTTCGTGCTCAAGTTCTTCAACTGGTACGAGTCGCAGAACCACATCTGGCTCATCTTCGAGTACTGCATCGGCGGCGACCTGCTCAACCTCATCACGCAAGACAAGCGCCTGCCTGAGGCGGCTGTCAAGGTCCGATGCTGCGCGGCGCGAGCCTTGCACGCATGAACTAACCAGCACATTGTCGTGAGCCTCGCAGACGTTCGGTAGCGAGTTACTTGCGGGACTGCAGTATCTTCACTGCAACGGGGTTCTGTTCTGCGACCTCAAACCAGCTAACATCCTGATCGACGAATTCGGGTCGTTAAAGGTGGGCTGTCATCGTGCAGATCGAACCGCCCAGACAGCTCCACTCAAGAGATACCACACTCGCATACATGCACAGCTCGCCGACTTCGGACTCGCCCGCCGCATTCCGACCAGCGAGACGCGCTTTGACGCAGGCCCGGTGCGTATCCACACAGAAACTTCACAGCAGGGCATCCGTGACGTTTCCCTTACTGATGGAAACATTGATACGTCGCAGCTGGCGCCAGGATCCCCAAACTACATGGCCCCTGAGCTGTTTGAACAGCCGGCCATCCACAGCTTCGCGTCCGACTTCTGGGCCCTGGTAACGAAGAACCATATTGTTGCAACGCACTTGGCTCGGTATGAGCACTTGCTCACCTTACGCCTCCGTTCGTGTGCAGGGCTGCGTGCTATACGAGATGGCGACAGGAAAACAAGCTTTCACACACACGGTGTTTTCTGAGCTCGCGCACAAGGTACAAATATATCTTGCAAAGTTGCTGAGTTGTTGGAGCGGCAGTGCACTCATAAGCTCATGTCGATCGCTAGATTCAAACAGAGGCTCTGGTGTTTCCAGACGATGACAACGACTGGCCGCTGTCCACTTCGTTTCGAAACCTGCTGGATCGCTTGCTTCACAAGAATCCGCACCAACGAATGTCATGGTACGTGTTGAGTAGCTCCTCTTGTTTTGCCGGCAAAGGTGCTAACACAACCTGTGCCTGCACATTCCTCAGGGATGAGCTTATGCAACATCCTTTCTGGGATGGGTGCTCTCGACTCTCGACAGTCAGGATGCCAAAGCAAGAACTCTTCGACGCAGGATCGCCCAGCTACCTTAGGTTCGTTTGTTCCGCTTGCCTGACTATCTCATTTTGTTGTTGTTGCTGATTTTATCGTGTGCTTCTAGGGTACATGGTGTAAAGAATCCCCAAAGCTGCGCCGTTGTTGCTTCGCGTGGCTCACAGCCATATGCATCCGATTTGGAGCAGAATGACCCAGAAAGCGACACGAATGTCGAGGAGCGAAGCCCAAGCAACAACAACACTTCTCCGCGCAATGAGCCCTCTCGAGAACCTGAGAAGAAAGCAAAGACTTCGCAGATCGCGGCCAACCGCCCCGCGACCGCCCCTGTTCAGACTCCGAAACCAGTCGTCAACAATTGCGGCGACCTTTCTGCTCGTGCCTTAAAGATATCGTCTCAGAAACGAGCACCTGAAAGCGCGAGAGCTGGCAATGGGTTTGTCATGGCAGACGATACAAGAACCGATGCTGCCCAAAGAAACAAAATGGAAATCACAGAACTCGCGAAGCTGCCGTCGACAGCTCCTGCAGCATCCACCCAAAGACGGTCACCCAGCCGAGCAGTCCTCCTGGAATCAGCTTTTGATCGAGACGGAAAGCCAGGTGGTGGGTTGCGCAAGCTGTCCAAGCTTATCCTTACAGCCGCTGATTGCTGCGTGAAGCCTATTGTGTGGAGCAACGAGATTGAGCATCTTTCGCTGCCTTCCACCCGCCCAGAGTTGTTGCCATTCGCTGTATTGACAGCCGACCAGCTACTGTCGAGCGACACAGAAATGCTGGAGCGGCACCTCAAAGAGATCTACATCAACCTCAAGCGATCCGATATGGATACTGAGGAGGCAGAAGCGCTGATGGTGCACTTGTTTACGTATTGCTGCCACCCCAAGTTGGCAAACGTGATCATCAACAGCTCGATTCTGGCACTGTTGACCAAGACGCTCACTCTCGAGTACTCGGAGCCATCGCAGCGGTCACCAGTGCTGATTGGCATGACATGCCTGATTGTGGGGGTTCTATTCCGGTATGCTGCTTTCTTCGCGCCGACTTCGGCAAACCAGTTGCAGTCACTGCTCCAGAGTCTGATCTCCACTGCCGACCAAGAGTCGTCGATCGCACCAAGCCACTCGAGCGCAAGTGATCTGAATTCTCGACGACTTGCGATCTCATGTTTGGGTGAGATGCTATTCTACATGTCGACCCAAAAGGAGCTGAAAGCAGCCACTTTCGCATGGGACCGGCTCATCTCGGCATTACGCGATGACGACTTGGTCACACGACATTATGCTGCGAGGGCTCTTTGCAACGCCCTTTCAAGTTGCCGCGACGACTCCCTTCTGTCCAAACTATCAAGCGAGCAAGTCATGACGATACTGGCGCGGAGCATCGTGGAGTACTCGGAATCTTATGACGAGTCCCAACAGAGCGCGCCTGTTCTTGCCGTGTGGACAACAACCGCGCAGGTTGTTGTGCAAGTGCTACGATATCTCCGAAAGCCAGCGGCGAAGAACAGGAGCGCGTCGCAACAGAAGTGCTCCGTGCTGCTGCTTTTGGCCAAGCGGAGCGTGGTTTGCGCGTTGTGGCATGGATTTCAGTCGGGGGTGACTGAAGATCGACGGAACTTGGCATCCGCGTCGCTCAACGCGCTGAATGTGTTTCTTGAGCTGAAGGTGGACGGATGCCGTGATACCGAGATGGAGACGATCGAGCTAGCACGCGGAGACCTATTGGAGCGAGTGGTGTGTTTCCCACCGCTTGCAGCAGTTTTGGGACTGAAAACGAAGCTCGGCGATCGACGTCAAGCTCCGCACGATCACGATCTTAGAAGTGAACCCAATGGCTCGGAAGCTGTCGTCACGACGGCCGAAGTTCAATGTGCATCCGACGAAGAGGAAGCAACTCTTCTGCAAGCCAAAGTGGTCATCTTTCTTCATCTGGGGACCCAGTCAAGTCGGGTGTTTGTCGACCGGTGTCTTCAAGCTCAGGTGATGCAATCTGTAGAACAGATCTTCGCTCCGTTGGCAACTATTGTGCGAAATGATCTGCCTCGACGAGAGCCTGCACACACCACCGGCAGTATTGCCACGACTATCACTTCAAGTTCGTCCTCCACTGCCAGCCAACTAGCTAGCTCCCTCTCATCCTCGGACTCGCATTTGCTGCAGTGCCTGCTGAATCTTGTCAAAGCCTTGATTCGCACGGCATTGAAGCTCGGTGCTGAGTGCATTTCATCCAACGAACGCGTTCGGGAGAGCGGCACCGGACGCACTGTGATCTTGGCAACGCCCTTCAAGCTTCTGGAGTCACTGCTGCGGTATCCAGCCTGCCGTCTCCAGCTTGTCCACTACTTTGTCGTGAATGACAACAAGCAGTACACGTTCTTCCTTCGGCTTATGACCAAGATGCTTGCAGTCTTCCCGAGCGAGAATCTTGATGACGACGCAGAGATGCCAACGGTCGGTGTGAGTCTTGGGCAAATCCTGCTGCGTCTGTTCCAGTGCGCAGCCGCCGACGCGCGTGAGATTGTGACTGTCGAGGCAGAAATTCTCTACACGAACCTGTTGCCGACTCTCGCCGATCTAATCGCTCGCGACCCAGGAGCCACTGCCACAGACAACTCGGCGGAGCGTTCAGTCACCAGCATCCGCGTCATCTATCTCGTGTTTCTCCAGCTCGATGGAGTTACAGGCAACGAAGCTGACGCCAAGACCACCAAGCACCGCGAAACATTTGTGCGAGCGTGTTTGTTACCACGACTCTGCAGTCTGCTCATGGGCGACTACGAACGCAACGAGAACGTCTGGCGATTCGCGGTAGAGCTGTTGTTCGGCCTCCTGTCCAAAGATGAATCGTTACTGTCCAGCGCAGACTCAAAGCTGCTGGTGCCAGCGATCGTACAGCTTTTGGACACGCCAAGACAGCGCAGCTACCACTCCCTTCCATCCAGCGCCACGAAAATGGCCAAGATGCTGGTGACAAGAGGCAAGAAGTTCACAGATCAGCAGTTGTATGACGCAGACATCGTCCGGTGTTTGCTGAGTGCTTTGCGGTTCGCGGTTCGCGAGTCGCTGGGCGGGTGTCTGCTGGATTTGCTGGAGATCCTGCTGCAGCTCTTGCATACTCGCTACGAGGCGATGCGAAACGCTACCAGCAGATCACCAGTGCCGTCAGTTCCACGTCAATTCGGAGACCTGATCGGTGCGAGTCCGCTCCTGGCTCAGCTATGCGCTGTCTATCAAGACCGCAACTCTCCATCCAAAGCTGGGGAAAGGACCCCAGACAATGGCTCGGCAGCCGAGGGAGAGTCTCCTAACAGGAGCATGCGCAGGGCGATGAGTGACCACGAGGCCGCCGTTGCAGACCTGGCCTCGCGCTGCATCATCTTCTCATCACAGGTATGGAGCTGGTGCTGCTGCGTTCGTTACCACCCCTGCCCGATGCCGTCGTTCTCATAATGCTGTGCACCGCTTATATGCAGCTTTTTGGAGAGAGACTCAATGACGTGCTGTTTGCCGCTGATAACAAGCGCGACTCCTCTGCTCAGAGCATTGTTGCCAGGTTCGTAGTTCTTGCAGCCACTCGGCACAGGGCGGGCAGCACACCTGACTTCATGTTTCGCCTTCGCAGATCGTTCATCATGTGCCTCGAGCGACCAGACGCGGCCACGAGCACCGTCGTCCTCCGTGTTTTGCTCACGCTCAAGAACAGTCTGCGCTGCCAGAGCAACAACAGCAGCGCTGTTTCGCACTGGCTTGCGGACAATCCGAAGATGGGGACGCTCCTGAAGCGCCTTGCCACCTCTGCAAGCACCAGACAGCAGCAAGCGGCGAAGCGAAGTAGCGCGACGACATCGGAGCAGATCGTCAAGACGGCGGCAGACATCGTGCGCCTGTGCGACGCGATCTCTCCTCCGCGCCAGTCGTGAGCGAGCTAGTCAGACTGAGGGGTGAGCATGTACGAGTGCTCAGGATTACCATTAACGCGTGCCTTTGCCCGCGCCAAGATGCCACACAATCTACCGGCGAGCGAGCTCACCACTCGTTCAGCATGTCGTTGTTGCTGGCGCCAATGTCGATGGTCCATACGGCGCCGGGCTTGAGGAACTTGACGAGCGCGCTGCGGTCCGACTTGCTCGATAGCACCTGGTTCCCTGGGTACGACAAGATGCGGATCTGCGCGGGTGCGACGTGG
Source organism: Phytopythium litorale (assembly GCA_023338075.1). NCBI lineage: Eukaryota > Oomycota > Peronosporomycetes > Pythiales > Pythiaceae > Phytopythium > Phytopythium litorale. The sequence continues at coordinate 28,541 of JAADYB010000188.1, forward strand.
GATACCTCCTCCACGTCGTACAGGAAGCGCGCGCACTTCCACTTGACCTCGTCCAGGCCGCCGCTGATCGAGTCCATGTTGATCTCCATGGCGCGCACGTCCTCGCCCGACTGGCCCATGCGCCGGAGGCTGACCACGCGCGTCTTGTTGTGGTGGCGGGAGCTGGAGAAGGACGAGAACCGGTCCTGGAACTTCTTCATCAGACCACCGTTGCCGCTTGCGCTGCCAGTGCCACTCGCGACCCCGCTGCTGCTTGTTCCGCCAAAGCTACTCGTCCGAGACGCGCCAGTCGATGCTGAGCTGCCGTGGCTAACGTCGGCCTCGCTGCTCCCGCTGTGTCTCCGTTTGGGCTCGTCGCTCTTGGCTTCGCCACCAGAAGTCGACGATGCGTCTTCGTGGCCAAACGAGAAGCGCGAGTGTTTGTGCACGGACGCGCCGGTGGGCGTGAGCACACCCAGCGAGCCGCCGCCCACCGCCGCCCCCGCTGCTCTGTCGTGGCTGCCGCTGGCATTGCTGCCACTGCTGGACCCTCCGCCGTTGCGAGAGAGCAGGAGCTGACGCGTTGTCGCGAGCAGCGAGCCCTTGGAGTTCGCTTGCTGCTGCGCCGCCTGCTCGGCGATCTTGGCCTTGGCCGACAGTGCCGCCTGCCGAGCGATGCGCATCATCGCGTCGTTCACCGACTTGTGGAAGAGTTCGTCCTGCAGACTTTTGAGTGCCTCGCGCATCTTGCTCGGGTTCCCCTCCGCGGCGATCGACAAGTATGACTGGTGCTGCTCCGAGCCGTGCGGGAAGATGCCGTTCTGCTGCGACGCCTCCTGGATCTTCTCCGTTAGCACGTACTTGATGTACGTCCCATCCTGCAGCTTGCTGCCGCGACTGGGATCCTCGCCGTCCGTCTTGGCTTCGGAGGTGACGTCCGCAATGTACGACTCCACCGCGGCGTTCACGATGCTTGCCACCAACCCAGCGGTCATCGAGGTCGCTACACTGTCGACCACGTAGCTCGAGGTGAACTTCTCGTCCGCATTTCCGGAGGACGCGTCGATTGTCACCGACACGGACACATCTGCGAACGCGCCGGTGAAGAACGCAGCGAAGTCGTGATCGTTGGCGAAGGAGCCAACCGCAACAGTTTCTCCTTGAGACGCACCGACTGAAGCTGGAGGGCTTGAGAAATCCCCAAACGCATCGTCGTCGGCCTCGGCTGAGGTCGGAGGCGCGGAGCTAGCAGAAAAGTCCCCAAAACCGTCGTCCCCGCCGTCGTCGAAAGCCGAACTATCCGCAAAGTCGCCAAAGTCATCGTCAGCATTGGCGGACGGCGCAGAGCTCTGCGCAAAGTCACCGAAGCCATCATCCTTGGCGTCGGCACTGACAGTGGCGCTGCTCGCAAAGTTGGTGCTGTCCGCGAAGTCACCGAAGCCGTCGTCGTCGTCTTCGCCGCTGTTCGTGTTTGCGCTGTTTGAGAAGGCTGAGGTGTGTGAGAAGTCGCCGAACTCATCGACTCCGCTGGTAATCTGGGCATCCTCGACAGCTGAGGCACCCGATGAGTGGGTGAAGTCGCCGAAGTCATCGCTATCATCGCGAGAGGCGGCGATAGGGACGCCTTCGGGCCCAACGGAACCCTGCGCAAAGCTTCCAAAGGTGTCATCCACCTCTGGGCTGCCATCTTCACGACCCGGTGACGATGGAACGTGCGCAAACTCTCCAAACGCATTGGCGCCATCGTCGACCTTGAGATCAGCGACCGGCGACGAATCGTCGACGTTACCGGAATCATCACTGTCGACCGAGTCATCGTTCGAGTGATCAATGGCGCTGAACGGGTCCACAGACTCGCCATCCGTTCCGGGAAACGAGTTGGCGAGCTTGCTCTTCGCCTCTTCAAAGCTATCAGCCACGACTTGCACCTGGTCCATACCGCCATCGAATACCGTCTCCACGGACTGCTGGGCAGAGACTTCGGTGGTATCGCCTATCAAGATCGATGGGGCTGACGACGGTGGGGGGGAGTCGTCAAACGCATCAGCAGCCGCTTCTTCACCGCTGCTGTTGGGGAACTCAACTGCGTCGTGCCCCGCCGAGAAGTCACCGAACTCGTCATCTTCACCGGTAGCGACTGTCGTGAACTCGATGGGGGCGGTCGAGGTTGTGGTCGTACCGGCCAACAAGTTGTAGTAGTCACCGCTGGAGTCGTTCGAAGCCGGAGCGTCGTCATTGGAGGCCGATGCGCCGGCAAAGCTGAACGGATCCAGCGCCGACACATCAGCCAAGCCCGAGCTGACCGGAGTGTTGCTCTCGGAGGACACAGCAGGTGCCTTTTCTTCGACATCCGCAGGACTGGGCGAGCTAGAAGGCGGAGACAGCGGACCCCACAGATCGGCCTCTTCCTCGCTGACGCCACCTCCATCGAAGCCGACCGGTTCGAGCTCAACACCGCCCTCTCTTGAACCAGCCTCGGCTAGAGCGGTCTCGCAGTCTTCAGAACCGCTGCTGGAGACGTCCCGGTCACTCACTTGTACCTCAGCCGTGGCGTTCTTGGTTGACTCGGTCGAGTCTTGCGAGAAGAAATACAGATCGGGCTTTAGTTCCGCGGAGGCGCTGGACGCGCCTTCAATCCCGAGCGACTGGGGAGACGGGAGCTCGAACGCGCCGAGCGACGAGGAGGAGGCATCCAGCGCAGGCTCTTGCTGCGCAGGCGGCGCGATCAGCGTGCTGCTGCTGCCCAGCGCGCCGAAGGGGTCGAGAGGGACTGAAGTCGCACCCCAGACTGCCGCGCTCGGACCTTGGCGATCCCCGACAGCCTCCTCCTCCGCAGCGTTACCATCGGAGGCGTCGTCCGCAGCGACAAAGTCCGTCCAGTCGTCGTCAGCCGCCTCGTCTGGAGCAGCAAACGACGACGCGGTGGCGTGCTGGAAGGAACCGTGGAGCGACGCGGGTGCCGACGCGGGAACGTGCGGCAGCGCGTCCGATAGCAGCCCCAAGTCGAACGCGGAGACGGGGGCCGCGACGCTGAACGAGTTGGTTGCGCGCTCGTCCGCCGCCCGGCTCGCCGAGCCCGGCGCGTCCAGCACCGCCGAGAACGGGTCGTCACCGCTCGCACTCAACACGCTGCTGGCAGGCGCGGAGATGGAGCCAAACACGTCCGCGAACGGCGCCGCCGTGCTCGCGTCTGCCGCCAGCGGCGAGAACGACAGCAGGTCGTTGACGACCGGCGGCGGCGCGGTGGACGGCGCGGCCAACGACCGCGGGGGCGGCAGCAGCAGCCCGGACGTCGACGGAGCAGCGGCCGCCGAGCTGCCGCCGCTTGAGGACAGCAGGTTCATTGCGGGTGCGGTGGCGGTGGTAGTCGCGGACACGAGCGGAGAGAAGCTCAGCAGCGACGGCGCGCTCGCGGCGCTCGGGGCGGCCGGCGCGGCGGTTGAAGCGCCAGCAGAGGCCGCGAGGATGTCGGCGAACGGGTCCGCGAGGCTGCGCGGCGACACGTTGAGCGCGCGCGCGGGCCCGTGCACGGGGGAGAAGGCCAGCAGCGACGGCGAGCCGGGCGTCGCCGCGGCCGCGCTAGTCGCCATCGCCGGCGCTGCAGGGGCGAGCCCCGCGGGCAGCTGGTCCGCCGGCAGCCCGTAGACGTCCGCGTACGGGTCGGACAGCCGCTCGGCCGCCGTGAAGGAGCCGAAGTCGTCCAGGTCGTCGTCGCCGGCGGCCGCGCTCATGCTCGCTCGTCTCCTCCGGGATCGATTGCCACGCAGCGTCACTTGTGTGCCGAACACACGCAAAGGCAACCGATACGTGTTGGAATGTTTGATTCGTAACGAATCAGAGCGCTTTCAATAACTGCAATTCACAAGCACTGGATCCAGAGGTCTTTCATCAATTTTATGTAAATATCCAGAGAGGTCAACCATCATTCACTGTTTGTGGCGGGTTTACATTCCCAACAACAAAATCGTCAGAATGCAGGTCTAAACTCGTGCTTATCCAGAAGACTTTCACACTCGTCATTTATTTATTTTTCAACTCCTTTTATATTTTTCAACTCATCAGAAATAACTTCGGAGCGTTGTTTTGATAAACAAGGTGTGTTTCCAAGCGTTTTTTCTGAAACAAGGTGAGTAGTTTCCATACTGAAAACGAGTTGAATACTGCATCGGGTTGTGGAAAAGTGGAAATATCCACATCGGGTTATCGAAAATTATACAAAAGTTCTTGGCATTTGTATGCGTCGTGTTCTCGATTTCTTCTATATCTCGATTCGCAATCAATACTTTAATCAAGTCATTTATCTTCGGCGGACAGTCCGCCGAAGCTATCGAGGTAGATAAAGAAGATATATTGATCTTTGTTTCAGTATTAAATCTCGACTGAGATATTCGTAAAATGTAATTTTCTGAAAGATTTCGAGATGACGTCGACGACGTCTACGCAATCCATGAAATATTTCTGTTTCGACAACATGAATGTAAACTACAA